>CACVKS010002007.1:0-13740 GCA_902749335.1 Acanthamoeba triangularis
TTGCATGGAATGCACGCACATACAATAAGGAATGTTGCTTATTGCTGTATGTGTGGGATGCTGATTGAATCATCATACTCCAGGTGGTTCAAGCGGAAGAATGACTGGACCGAGGAGGAGTTCAACAAGGCAATGGAGGAGAGGGCGGCTCGGATTGAGAACGGCGAGTATAGCCCGCAGGACCTTCAGATGTGGTTCGCCGAGATGGGCGCCGGCGACGACGAGGACCCACTCAACGTCTCCCAGTCCTCCAACGTCTCGCTCAACCACCAAATCAGGAGCAGGGAGGGGTCACCCGCCTTGTCATCGCGGCAGGCGCACCACCACCACCACGGCACTCCAACGCCAGCGACGACGACGAGTTCAGGTGCCGTGGACACCACCCTCTGCGTGAGCTGATACGCCCATCACCTGCCGTACAACCAGATGACTTATTTAAGAAGAGAAGAGAAGTGGAGAGGGACTGCTGCTGTATTATTCATTCATCACAAGAACAAACATCAAAGAAGAAGAAGAAGAAGAAGAAGACTTCGAAACAAGCAAAGATCCCGCGAGCGGGCGGTTTCTCGCCGTCACGGCCTGGTGGTCTTTGCAGCGGACTCGGATAAATACGAGAAATGGTTCAGGTAATTCTTTTTTTTTATTTCTCTTTTATGTCATTTTTGTTTATTGCTATTTTATTTTTCAAACACTAGTGATGGAGAGGGCGACAAAGGCCGAGGCGCTGCTGGCGGCGATCACTGCCGGGTTTGACACGCAGCCGCAGCTGGCCGGGTGTGTGCCGCTCAATGTTTACGTGTATGGGTCCCACCTGCACGGCTGTGCCGGTCCGAAGTCGGACTACGACTTCATCGTGGTGGTGTCCGCCCCCGCCTACTTCCCGGGTATCCGTCGGGTGGCCCTCACCGCCTCTCTGTCATCGCCTTCACCTTCCTCGACTCAACACGATGAGGGCGAGGTGGAGCTGGACCTCAACATCTACCATGAGGAGTTCTTCAGGTTTACGATTTCTCTCTTTGGCAAGTTCTTCATCTGTTGCACTCAGGCTGACGCGCGCACCGCACACACACCCGTGCAGGCAGTTGGTGGATCAGAACGTGGTGATGGTGCTCACGGCTGTGTTTGCGCCGCCCGAAGCCGTGTTGCTACAGTGCGTGGACTACCGTAGCGTCTTCGCGCTTCGCCTGCCTCAGCTTCGCAACTACATCACCGGCTTCCTCAACGTATGTGCCCTGCGCATCACCTGCCCGGCCGTCGTCGTTGCGTGGTGGTTGATCGGTCGGTGGCGGTCGGTGGTGGCGAGTAGGCCAAGTGGAGACGCGCCCAGCACTACTGGAAGCAGGACAAGCGGGACAGTAAAAAGATCGTGGCGACAGTGATCCGCTATCTGCTCCTGGCGCTCGAGCTCGCACGCGAGGGCGCCATCACCGACATCACCCTGGGCAACGACTACTACCATGAGGTACGATTTTATTGATTTATGGCTCGTTTGTTGCCGACTCTGATGCCCATCCTGCACGAATCGCGAACAGATCATGGATAGCGAGGAGGAGACGTGGGACTACTACCAGAACGAGTACCGCCCGCTGGCCAACGCGTTGACCAAGCGGCTGATGAACCCGTCAGAGGTGGCGCAAAGCCTTATGATGAACGAGGTGGCTCCCTCGGCTGGGGAAGCTGGCGTTGTGTGTCCCACCACCTTGGCATTGCGGCGACACGGCCTCCACACCCTGTGTACAGTACGGCGATGTATTCCGCTCTCTGCGGCTCTGAAGCAGTGCAGCAGCAGGGGATCAATAATTGTGATGGTGGCTGTGTGACACTATCGCAGGAGCTCTCCTTGGCCAACCACCGGCACAGCAAGCACCCCAATCTGGTACACCTGATCAGCGACGCCGCCATCTCTCCCCTGAACGCCTCCGTGGTTCGCGAGTGCCAGGTAACTCTCCGTACGCTGCGATATCACACACACAGCCGTACGGCCCAGCGAACCCAGGCTCACGCCCTGGTGGTGTTGCCTCCCCAGGGCATTGTATTGGACGAGGATAATGGGTGGCGCCCGGTGTGCCTCCCCTTGCACCACGCGGGCTCATATTGGTACGAGCACTGGAGCGAAGCCGCCAAGAAAAAGAAGAGGGAGATCAGATCCAAGGAGACCGACGGCGTGCTCTACGTATCCAGCTCCGTCATGCAGTGGGGTCCCGATATGACCGTACGTCCTGCTGCCAACTCAACCACGCACCACCCGCGCACGCGTGGCCACACCCACCCATATCCACACTCATCAATACTTGCTGGACCGCCAGGTGTACCACGACCTCGACGGAGTAGAGGTCTCGCTTTTCTTCTACAAGGGCGAGTGGCTGCTGTCATCGCGATGGTCAGCTGATGCGTCGCAGCCGCTGCTAGATATCCTGGACCGCAGGAAGGGCAAGCACCACAATCCGTTCGCATTTCTCGAAGAGCAGCTTCAGGACGCCTGCGAAGGTGCATCCCCACACACGCACACGCATTATCGCACACTCTGCACACACTACCGCACCCCCGACCGCACTCACATACGTGGTGCTTATAACGGGGATGTTCAGCGCGTATCATGAAAGAGGTTGAGGACAGGGGGAGGGCGGACGGCATCCGCACGGTGGCAGATCTGTTCTGGAATGTGTGGCACGCCCACGAGGGCTACGTTCTGCCAAGCGAAGAGGACACGGATAAGTGCTTCACCTTCGACGTGTGCTCGCGAAGGTTCCCGCATATCGTGCGGCATGGCGACGAAGAAGGGCAGGAGGCCGAACGCATCGTACTGCACTCCGTAAGGGATCTCAACACACTGGTACCCCTCCCTCGGCTTTTAGCACCATGCGCATAGCACGACACGTCACGGCACGAGTAGCCGCATGACACACAAGCTCACATGTTCTCCCTCTACGTGCAGGAGGAGCTTGACCCTAAGCCGTTCGGGGTGAAGTACGGGTGGGGTGTGGTAAACCGCACACCTTTACCCGATCTCTTGGGCCAGCTGTGTAACGGTGACGCATTGCCTCACCTCCTGGTGTGCGTTCCGTGTGTGCGTGGTCTGACATGTTTTTATTTTTGCGCACACAACAGAGATATCGGTCCCCTTTTGGGCGCGGGAGTGGGTCAACACGAGCGACCTGGGCAAGCGCGCCCGGCGAAGGCACAACAAGCGCATCAACCGCCTACGCCGCAGGCAGGCCGAGGGCGGAAACGGACCACCCGAGGAGGAGGATGAGGATGAAGCCGGCGACGGTGATGCCGACGACCACGCCAACGACCCCAACGCCGAAGAGGCCAAGGAGAAGAAGGCTGTGGAGGAGCGGGACAACATCATCTACAGGCTGCTCTACGCATCGACGAAGCTCGACCCGATGCGGGTGGCGGGCTTGGTGGTGGCGGATCGGTGTCACCGGCGGATCAAGATCGAGTCGCCGCAGTACCGGCTGCTGCGCAACATGTTCCTCGCCCAGCAGCCGACTGTGCGCGAGCGGCAGATGGTAGACCTCGTGCGGACCAACGAGCACGACACCTTCCTGCGGTACTACCCTGAGTGGCGGCCTCTCTACGATGACGTGCGCCCGCGGTACGATGGGCTGTGCGCCTACGTGGAGCGCGTCTACGCCCTCGTCAAAGACATGGAACCCAAGCCCTATCACGAATGGGTTCGAAGGTACTGCATTGCGCTAGCACTGTGTGCGTGTGCGTGTGCGGCGACTGATCATCGGTCGCCTCTTATGACAGAAACAATGAGAACGTACCGTCTTCGCTGCTCTATTGGCTCAATGGGTTCCGCCAGGACAAGGTGACCCATGTGCGGCGCCTGCTGGCCTTCTGCTCGCTCGACAAGCTCATCGTGCTGCTCAACCAGTACGAGAGCCAGGTGACTCACACCGCGGTTGACGCCACCAGCGCGCAAGGCGAAGACCACGGGTCTCTGTAGGCCTGGGTTGGGTTTCTCTTCTTTTTCCTTTGCTCTTTTTTTCACAGCTTTCCGAAAAGGAAAAATGTCCAAAATAGAAAAACGGGAAAACCACAAAATGGCTTTTTTGTTGGGTACTGCAGGACTCCGACAAGAAGAGACCCCCCAGAGGGGGGAGCTGGCTCGAGCAGAAAAATAAGAGATGAGGTGGTCTGTTGGCAGATTCGGATTGACGGTGGTGCTGGTGGCGCTTGTGTTCTCCACTCTGGGCGCTCTGCTTGGTATCACTGGGCAGATGCAGATGCAGGGGTGGACCAAGTTTGCGGAGCTGCTGTCTCCGGTACAGGACCAGCGGCTGACCCGCAGCGCCTGTGACATCTCAGAGCCCGAGCCACCGTTCATCAAGCTCGACGAGCTCTACGCCGTCAACTTCAGCCAGCGCGTACCGGCGCCAGGCTGCCCGCCCCAGGCCACAGGCCGCCTGTGCCGCCTGCAAGACGTCTTTGACGAGATCATACTCATCTCCCTGCCGCGACTCACCGAGCGTTTGACCCGCGCCCGAGCCCAGCTGCGCGACCTGGGCGTCCCCTACACCCTTATCCACGCCTTCGACGCCAAGGGGCTGGCCAACGCTGCGGACCTGGCCAAGATCGTCATGCAGGACCCGCGGGAGCAGCATCCCGGGGTGTTCAGCCTCTACCTGACCCACATGGGCGTGCTGGCCTACATCGAGCGCTCGCCCTCTCAGCGCGTGCTCATACTCGAAGACGACGTTACCTTCTGCGCCGACTTCCCGCGGGCCTTTGACGCCCGCGTGCGTCGTATTCCGGACGACTGGCGCATGCTCTGGCTCGGTGCGCTGGTCGAGAGGCCCAACTACTACACCAACCACCAGATGATCGAGCGCTTCACGGAGGTCAACTACGCTAGGCCGCGGATCATCGCCACGGCATGGGCCGTCGGCATACACCGCGACGCGGCCACACTGATGGCCCGCTCGCTGGAGACGTCGCGCCAGGCCATGGACCGACGGGCCTTCGTCGACGCCCTCAAGAAGTGGCCCTTGCAGTCGTACATCATGTGGCCTCCCGTGGCAGCGTCCAATCCATACTCGGGCTCCACCCTGGGCCACGGCTGGCCCATCGCGCCGGCCGAGTGGGCACGTGACAACGGGATCGACCTGGCCAACTTTGACTTCCAGCGGGGCTATCACCGCGGAGGTGAGCTGGGCTCGGAGCTACGGTGCGTCTTCACGGACCAAGGCGAAGGTGTGACGTGGGAGTATCCGGCCGAGAGCGTCGTCAGCGAGGCAGTTCTGCCCACCGCCGACCAATGCTGCGCTACCTGCTCTGCGGACTGGCCGCGGTGCCAGGCCTGGCAGTGGCGCCTGGACTCGGGCCGATGCGTGCTGGCCAAAACCTGGGCGGCCGAGGCCGTGACCAAGCCCGGTGAGGTGGTGTCGGGACGCATTGTGCAGGAGGACAGCACCTTCCACGTACCGAACGTGGTCCACTTTGTCTACACCCCGCGCGTGCCGCGGCTAGACGTGTGGGTCTACATCTCGGTGCTCAGTGCGGCGATCAACACCAATCCCGACGCCATACGGTGGCACCACCGTGAGCTGCCCCAGGGTCCGTGGTGGGAATGCACGCGCCCGCTGCTCTCCTCGCTCGATGTGGTCGACGACGTCACCTCGATCCACGGCCGGCCTTTTCCTAACCTCTCCGAGGCCCACAAGTCCGATGTCACCCGACTGCAGGTGCTCATGCGCGAGGGCGGCATCTACCTCGACACTGACACGCTCGTGTTGCGCTCCTTCGATCCCCTGCGCACCCGCAACGCCGTCTCGCTAGGCAAAGACGGGGCCGAGACAAACCAGAAGCAGGTTGGCAGCGGGGTGCTGGTGGCTCCGCGCAACGCGAGCTTTCTGCAGCGCTGGTGGGCCGAGTACCAGACCTTCGACAGCAGATGGAACTTCCACTCCTGCATTGTGTCGAGACAGCTGGCCGAGCGCTACCCGAGCGAGGTCAACTTGCTGCCGCACACAGCCTTCTACCCGCGCTCGTGGCAGCGGCCGCACCTGACCATCGCCTACGAGAGCGACGACTGTCGGTCCGAAGCCGACTCCTACGCCGTCCACATGTACAACTCGGCTGTCGATGGCACAGCCAAGGGTAGGTGGGTGCCACCAACCGACGACTACGCTGCCAGCGGTGCTCCGGGCGACGGCGAGGCCGAGATGGAGGCCGTGTGGCTGGGCAAGGGCAGCCTGCACCGAGTGGCCCGACAGATTCTGCGTAAGGCCCTGGCCGCCGGCCGCCTGTGTCCTCTGGCGGAGCGGGTGGTGGCACCCCTTGCGGCACAAGGGGACGAGTACTCGTATAAGTGCGTGCCCGCCATCCAGGTGCGCGACCCTACCATTCCTCTTCCGAGCGATCAGCCAGACCAGATCGACACGCAGAAGCCGTCGGTCGATCAGCAGAACAGCAACGACGACAAGACGCCCGCCGATCAGGCCCAGGGCGCTGACGAGCCCAAGAACGACCAGAGCGACACCACGGCAGCGACGGACATGGCCGCGGAGGGCGCCCGTGACGAGACGGTCATCGACACCGACAAGACGGCTGATAGTGACAGGGATGGGGCAGGAGACGCGAAGGCCAACGAGGCCGTCGCCGAGCAAAAGGTCTCCAACACGGCCGCGGAGGGCGGCGGCAACGAGGCTGGAGATGCCAAGGAGGCCGACGAGGCCACCGACACCGACCAGAAGAGCAACAAAGCGGATTCGAGCAACAAGAAGTCCAAGGCGATCAAGGAGAAGAAGAAGAAGAAGAGCAAGCCTGGAAAGGTTGGAGGTAGCGCGACACTTAGCGACCTCCTTATGGCAGGAACGTTCGGCAGGGGGGTTGCCCGGCAGATGAGGGCCAACGGCGGCTGACGCTGCTCTTCTCCCCAACTGTGAATGTGCCCCCTCCCTGTGTTGATTATTAATATCTGTTGGCCAGTCCAACCACTCACTACATTGACCCCGTACGTCTTGTCTGCGAAATCTCGTTGCCGTGCCGCTGGCGAATGGCAAGAAAGAGGAAAAAGCATTTATGGAAAGATAAAATGGAAAATAGTAATAATAATAATAAAAATAATAAGAACAGCACTCACAGGGATGGCTGCGCCGGCAAGTGGCACCTCGCCACAAACAAGTCCGAGTGCACCGCAGACACTCAGACCAAACACCACCAGACCAATGTCCGGCAGCGTAGCTTCACGAGAAGATGAGCATCTGCGTCCGGGGCACCACGAATCAGAAGAACACCACCACCATGAGGGGGAGGAAGAACGCCACGAGCAGCAGCAGCACAAATTTTATTCGACGGCCTGGACCCACAAGGCGTGGCACCGGCTGGTGCACTTTCTGGGGGAGGTCAGGGACCGGCTGCTACTCACGCACGTAGTCACCCCCAACGCTCCCGTCTGGGACATCATCAAGGTGCCGCCCTCCTCCTAACTTTTTTTCATTCTTCTTTCTCTTCATTGGCTGTTCCCCCTCCTGCCGCCTGGCCTCCCGTTGTCGTGTGTCGTTACGTGTGTCTCTGACCGTGAACTCCGGCTGGCAGTGTGGTTTGGTCAGTATTGTGGTGCTGCTGGCCGACAAGTACGCGCACCTCCGTGTGCGTCGTGTGTGTCGTGTGGCGTGTGAGGTGTGGTTGGTGGTTGACGGGGGATGCGGCTCAGGGCCACCAAGAATCCAGACCACCTTTCGGCCGTGTTCACGGCCTTCCTGTGCATTTCGCCGCTCACCTCGTCCGGCTTCTTCATCGGACTCAACATCTGGATCGCCGCCATGATCGGTACCTTCATCGGAACGGCCGTGAGCGCGGCCGCCTACATCGACCCCGACGACCCCGACTTCTTCTGGTGGCTCGTCTTCAAGACGCCAGTCGGTGCGGCTACATCATTACTTTAGTGACCGACGTGCCCTAATATATCTGTGGACACTGTGCTGATCTTATGATTGGTGGATGGCGGCGTGGCAGCGGCGTGTATCACGATGTATGCCCTGCTGGTGGCCAAGCGCTACACGCCCGGCGATATCTCGTCCGGCCTCTTCTCTGCCATCTTCGTCCAGGCACGGCACCCACTCTAGTCGCGCCGGTGCAGGGTGATCGCTGTCGCGCGCGTGAGTGTGTTGCGTTTTTCTCTGACTGGCGCGGATATGCAGATGATCCTATTCGAGTACGAGCCGATGGAGGACGTCAAGGACACGCCGCGCATGCTTGTGTTGACCACGCTGATCGTACGCATCATCGCCCTCACGACCGCCGTGCTCGCCTCTACCCTCGTCAACTTCATCGCCTCCGGCTGGGCCGTCAAATCCATCTTCACCGCTCGGTACCAAACTTTCATTGTTGCAAGCTTGCGTGGTGCGTGGTGCGTGGTGCGTGGTGCGTGGTGCGTGGTGCGTGGTGCGTGGTGCGTGGTGCGTGGTGCGTGGTGCGTGGTGGTGATATGGGAATCGTTCAGCAGCCTCTCCACGGTCCCCACAAGCCCTGAAGCCCAGCAGACCTTCGGACTGCTGGTGGGCCTTCTCAGCGTACGCCCCCTTCCGCGACCGGCCCCTAGTACCCGTGGCTCACTCCCGCCGGGACCACTACCCTAGGACGTGCGCATGGCGCGCAAGGAGCCGTACCTGACCAAGGGCACCAAGAAGACGTTGGACCAGATCCAGAAGCGACTGGAGCACGTCTTCTGTCTGCTGAGCCTCCAGGTCATGCTCTGCCTTCTGTCCGATGAGCTGGTGCTCAGCGAGGTACGCACGCACCGCACGCACCGCACACACCGCACTCACTGCACTCACCGCACTCACCAAACAAACGATGTCGTGCGCCAGGAGGAGCGACGGAGCCTGAAGCAGCTGCTGGACACGAGCCACATTCGGAACCTGGCGCAGATCGACTACGCTAAGACCCACCCGCCAGAGGGGGCGCAGCCACAGGCGGAGCAGCAGGAGGAGGAGGGCCACCACGCCCCGCACCCCATCGAGCCGGAAGACATGCCCGCCACCACCCAGCTCCTCGCTCGTTGCCTTCGATTCAACCTCCAAGAGCTCGGTACGTTCGTGTGTTGTGTGTTGTGTGTTGTGTGTTGTGCGTTGTGCGTTGTGCGTTGTGTCGTGCTGTGCGCGTGCTGATGGATATGATGTGCAGAGCAACAGAAGGTGAACTACCGCTACCGGCCCAACTCCATCTGGTGGAACTGGTGGTTCTGGTGATGAACTACAATAAAAGAAGAAAAAACATTTCCTTTGCGTTAGATCGGGAAATACAACAGGGAAATGTTAAGGAAAATAAGCTGCCCGCAGAAAGGTCTTGTCCCAACACCAACCCCGCAAGACCCAAGAAGGCAGCACAATGGCAGGCTACTCTTGGTACGCTCTCTCAGTTGGCTTGGTTGGGGTTTGAATACCTCCCCTGACTTTTTCGCAAATCACACTTTTTGTCTTCTTGCCCCCTTTGGCGGCCCAGGCTGTTGCTGGTGGACCCGAGCTGGGGCGTGCTCCTGGTGGTGGTGCTGGCGACCCTGTTCGTCGGCGCCGCTCGTTCGCTCTCCTTCTTTGTCGTGCAGACCCAGCAGCAGAGCCCCGAGGTGCGCGAGGCCAACGAGCTCAAGATCTACATGGCGGTCCTGCTGCCCGTGATCGGGTCGGCCATGCTCGTGGTCCTCTTCTACTTCCTCGACCAGCTGAGCGTGCTCCTCGTGGGGCTCTTCACCCTCTCGGCCTTCGTCTCCGTCACCTACGCGCTCAGCCCGCTCTGCGCCGTCGTCGCCCGCTGGACCCGCCTCGCGCCCGAATACAAGTACACAAGTAACACACGACACGACACACGACACATACGACACGACACACGACACGACACGACACACAACACGACACACGACACGACACGACACACACACACACGACAGCACGTGCTTAGCATTGTTTTGTTTGGGGCACGCAGGGTGCTATGGTTCTGGTCGGAGCGTTTCCCGACGTCGACGTTGATGGGCATGCCCGTGGCGCTCGCCCTCGTCGTGGCCTGGCTCTTCACCCGCTACTGGCTCCTCACCGATGGTACGTCGCACCGCACACGTCGTACGCCGCACGCACCGCACGCACTGCACACACACTGCACGACCCATGATTGACACAGTGATTCGACGACCAGTGCTGGCGCTTTGTCTGGGGGTCACGGCGATGGCGTTCCTGCGTCTGCCCAACCTGATGATCGCGAGCGTGGTGCTGTGGCTGTTCTTCTTCTACGACATCTTCTGGGTCTTCCTCTCCGCCCAGTTCTTCGGCAAGAACGTCATGTACCTACCCCTCTCCTCCACAATTTTTTTTTTAAAAGTTAACTTATTTTTAAATATTATTATTTATTATTTAAGAAAAATAAGTTCGTCTTTAAGAAGGCTGATAATATTTATATTTATTTTTTTAATTTTTTTTTAATTTTTGTGCTTGTTCGCACAATGGCCTTATAGGGTCCATGTGGCGACGAGTCTGCCGTCGCTGCCCATCATTTTGATCATCCCGCGCATGGTCCTCAAGGGCTACTCCCTCCTGGGGATGGGCGACATCGTACGGCTTGAGCACTTCTGTTTTTTTCTCCTCTTCTCCTCGCGCACTTGATTGCCATTCGACCCACGTGGCCCTGGGCTCACCACCACTTCCACTCTCGCCACTGCGTCGTCCCTCCATCCAGATCCTGCCCGGCCTCTACCTTGCGTTCCTGTACCGATTCGACTACAGCCGCCGCCAATGGACCTCCTGGGCCTTCACCGGCTACTTCCGTGTGGTGCGGCAACACAACCATTGACATTAACAACACATTTATATTCAATTATATTTCTATATACTGATTCTATGTTTTATTTTCAATTATATATAATGATAATATATATATATATAATAACATGTGGTTATAATGTGGCAGGGTCTGATTTCGTACGCGGTCGGGTTCGTGTGGACCTACGTCATGCTCATCCTCCTCCAGATCGCCCAGCCCGCCCTCCTCTATCTCGGTACGCCGTGCGTGTGCGGTGGTGCGGTGGTGCGGTGGTGCGGTGGTGCGGTGGTGCGGTGGTGCGGTGGTGCGGTGGTGCGGTGGTGCGTGTGCGGTCATCGTGTGGTACTACTTCACTGGTGGTAGGAGGCCAACTGTTGATGTCGCACGTGCATGTCACTAGTGCCCAGCATCATGGTGCCCACGGTGACCATGGCGCTCATCAAGAAGGAGTTCATGCTGCTGTGGCGTGGCTCTGCCTCGCCGCTGACGATCGGCAGGTCGGCCGCGGAGGAGCGCGAGCTCGAAGACCTCGAGGGCGGCACCACCAAAAAATCGCGTGACCAGGTAGACTACAAGCCCGTCGACGCCTACCCCGACAGCGAGCCGCGCGACGAGGGTCATGTCGTCACCGCCGTCAAGTACACCATCGACGACGAAAGTGACGACGAGGCCCACCACACGCAGTGAGCGGGCAGCCGTGGTTTTTATCCATCCCGTTGTATAGATCATCTTTGTCTTCGTTCGTCATTATTATAGAATTACTACATATTTGCATGGTGGTACCCCCATCACGAGAGAGGGCCACCGCGGTACACGACCTTCTTCTCGAGGTTCTGTCGGCTGGCCAGGAGCACCTTGACCTCCATCCGCTGCCTGAGCGCCTCGGGTAGCTTCCCTCCCTCCGGCGTCGACAGCCACGCGCTGAGCCCGCACAAGTTACCGTCGTGCTGTGGTGTGTGGGTGGTGTCAGCCAACCAACCGCAAACCACAACGCGAAGGGTACCCTAGGATGCGAAAAGGCTGCGTACCTGAACGGTGTGGATGGCGATCTGCTCCAGCGTGGGCACGATCGAAATCGACTTGCCGATGGTGGCCTGCACCAAAACGAAGCATCAGAAGTGTAACAGAGATGGGTTGTATTGGAGGGGGGAAGAGGGGGGGGGTCATCGATGATCGTACGTCGTATCGGTCGTAGATGGCCTTGAGGGTGATGCCGATGAGGTTGCGCAGCCGCGAGTCGTGGGACCACGACAGGCACACCAAGCGGCCCAGCAGTCCCTCCTCCACCATCGTCTTCACATTGACAGCTGCGTTGCGTGTGTGTTGCGTGTGCGTTGTAGAGTTGTGAGACAAGGGGAAGAAGAGAAGGTCAAGGTGGGCCGACGTACGTCGTTTGGAGAGGACGGCCAGGGCGAACGCGCCCAGCCGCTGCACCGGCGGGTGTCGCGAGTAGGTGAGCCGCAGGAACGGCCGGATGAACTTCCACTTCACTCCCTGCAGCACCAATATTATCAGCCATAGTGCGTGTGCGGCGCGTGCGGTGGTGTGTGCGGCGTGTGCGGCGGCATAGGCGGTACCTGGTCGTTGGTCACYGAGTCCTCGCTGCGGGCGATGGCGTCGGGCGACTTGGTCTCGAACATGAAGTTCTCGATCTTTTCGAGGGCGCCGTCGTCGATGAGGTCGTCCTCCATGAAGCTGTCCAGCGAGAGGAAGCCCAACGTGACCGCCGACAGATACCTGSGYCACCCGATCTCAACACCATCAGCCTGTRTCGCGTCGCGTGTGTCGTGCGTGTGTCGTGCGTGTGTCGTGCCTGGTGATGAGCAGTTCCTCGGGGTTGGCGCAGTAKTCRGAAATCCTGGCGGCGCCCTTGGCGACCAGYTCCTTGGCGCAGGTCACTGTCACCCATGCGGGCGGGCGGGGCCGACCCAAGAAGGTGAGCCAACAGGAGCCGAGGGTGTGGGAGTCGAGACGGTACCGTTCTCGGCGATGGAAACCAGGCAGCCGAGCATGTGCCAGCGCGGCTGCACCTTGGCCGTGTTCATGATGGGCAGCAGCGCCTCCACCACGCCCAGCTCCAGCGCCTTCTCCCCCACGTCCTCTGCCCCACGAACCGCCATCATAAGTACTTCGACCGCGTGTGCGTGTGTCGTGCGTGTGCGGTGGTGCGTGTCGTGTCGTGTCGTGTCGTGTCGTGTCGTGTCGTGTCGTGTCGTGTCGTGTCGTGTCGTGTCGTGTCGTGTCGTACCAAATTCCAGGTAGGGCCACAGGGCGCCAGCGCTGGCCTCCTGCAGCTCGGGGATCACCGCTTGCAGGGAATCGGTGATCGGCCCCAGCACGCCTGCAACAGTCAAGTTAGCTGCGTGTGTGCGTGTGCGGTGGCGCGTGTGCGCGTGTGTCTCATTGGTACCTTCGCCGAGCAAGAGCCGCTGCAGTTCTTCGGTGCTGGCRAAGTTCCAGACGGCCTTGGTGGCCTTGATGCGCACCTCGTGGTGGTTGCCCGGCCCCATAAGCTTCAACAGGCGCGGAATGCCGCCCAGCTTGGCAAAGTAGCGCTTGTTGTCCTCTGCGTCACCACCTCGACCCGTCACCGCATGTTCTCTCCCCCGCGTGTGTCGTGTGTGTGTGTGTGTGTGTGTCGTATTGTGTGTCGTGTTGTGTCGTGTGTGCGGTTACCTGCTTTGGTTGAGTCGAATGGTACGAAGAACTCGTAGGCCAGTAAGCTGCGCGTAACAACGCAAGGCGGGTGAGCGGATAATAATAGCAGACACGCGCCAAAGGCTCGAGCGCGGGGGAGGTACCGGAGGGCGCCGGCCTGTTCGGCGATGTCTTCGGAGAAGATGCGGCGGATGGTGCGCTTGAGCTCCTGCTTTCGGGCCTCGGGGCACTTCTTGGCCACGTAGGCCGGCAGCATCGTATTCCGATCAAACTCCACCTGGCCGCCCCATCACTCACGTGAGTCACTCGCGTGTGTCG
>CACVKS010002012.1:0-21136 GCA_902749335.1 Acanthamoeba triangularis
GGGAGGGGGATACGTACTGGCAAGACCGGTCATGTAGGCCTCACCGTGCTCGGTCCAGATGACGAGCAACCAGACAATGCCGACGAGCGGGAAGACGGCGGTCAGACCGGAGACGACCTGGAACCGGGTGGCCAGGAAAGACGCAAGAGCCGTGACGAAAGCGGCACAGATGGGCTTCCAAATGTAAATGCAGAACTTGGCACGGCCCTAGAAAAGACAAGGACGCGCGCAAGACCGGATTAGCGAACGTGCCCTTCGAAGGCCCGCTTGGCGTCTCACTCACGGTTCCATGGATAGTAGGGGAGAGGTGCGTACGGTGTAGTCGCGGGGACGGACATAGTTGCGCATGCACAAGCAGCCCGCGACGACGGCGATGACGTAGGCGATGGCCAGGAAGAAGAGCGTCACGTGCAAGATGTCGTAGGACTTGATCTCCTTGCCTGTGGATTTGGGATGTTAGCGATTGTGCAGCAAGTGGTTGAGATTGTGAAGAGTACCCTTGAGGATGGCAACGATGAAGAAGTTGCCCCCGACCCACAGGACGAGGGAAGCGATTACAACGATGGCCTGCTTGACGTTGATGTTCAGGTTGAGAGTGATCATGGGGAAGAACTTCCAGATGCAGAACATGAGCACGCCCAGGAGACTGAAACAAAAAAATGTCAAAATTACCACCTCAATTGGAGAGGGGGGTTATGTCAATGTAAAAATGCGCGAGTACGTACGTGCCAAGGGGCACAGCGAACATGGCATCCTGGAATGCTTGATTGTCATGTGTTACTAGCGCTATACAAAAGGCCGCAACGCCAGCAGTCTGTGGCATGGTGCTGTAAATCAAACGCAAGCGTAAGCGATCTTGTCCGTGAGCTGAGTACCATATCTCTCAGAGGGTCAGTTCGAAGGTACGACATACCCGAGGATGCCGCCCCATATCGACCGCGCCCTCTCGGCTACGATCTGGCACAGGAGAACCACGCCCGCAGCGAAGGCGGCGCCGATCACAGGTACCGCAATGTGCTTCCAATCGAACTCGATTGTGATGTTCATCTTGCCTCTATCTTCTGCGGATGTTCAGACTGTGGAGGCAGCGCAAATGTAAATAATTAATTCTCTTCTAGATTCCTCGAGGCCTCGCTCCGTCCACACACTACGCTCTCTAATCCGAGCGGACCGGTTACTTACTGACTGAAGTTGAGGCTGGCAGCACGAAGGCAACGAACAACTAGAAGTGGACTTTCCCTTCTCCCTCGGTGGCGCGGTGTTCTCCTCCGCCGGCTTCTTGCCTTCCTGGCCAACGCAGCTTCCCTTGCACGGTCGTTATTGTCGACACGTCGTTTTGGCGCCCTGAGACAACGGCCTGATTGGCTGTCGTGAAGCTCCGGTCAGGTTTTTAGGGCCAAGACCGGTTTTGAGCGATAAAATCGTGACGACAGTTTTAGCGACGGCGCTTCAACTGGCAGCTGGGTACTGCAACCGCAGCCTGGGACAAAGTCGACACTTTCACTAACGGTAACATGGAACAGGAAAACAGGAATAAAAAGTGGAATGAGTGTAACGAAGTAAGTGGAGGACAGTGGGACACCCGCTCGTCCATATATACTGATGGACATTCATTTTTCTGGTTCAGCCACAAGCATGCTCACTGCGCCGCGTACGGTGCTGCTCGTCGTGGTCGTCAACCACCGCGTTCCCCTCGGGCGACACCCCATTGGCGCTCTCGGGCAGCGATGGACGAGTCACAAAAAAGCAGGCTGAACCGAAAACTTGAAAACACAGTGGCGAGCACAAGAGGACGGAGACGCCATTTACTCAACCCTAGCAATATGCTGAAGTTGCAGCAGCTCATGGGGCCAGGTGAGCGCCGGGTGGCTGCCGCTCCAGGCACATACCCTGACGATCCGGTGCTCCTTCCGCCCCTCTCCGAACACACGCAGCAACTGCGCGGTTTGCCCTCCCCCCCACCCTACAGCACTTGGCAAAGCTAACAGTAGTACTGTTTGTCGGGGCGGGTGCAGGATGGGTGGACCTAATGATGAGCGACGACGACGAGGGCACCACCGACCATGAGGCCAGGCGTGACCACGCCTACGGGTTCCTCTTGCTGGAGCTCAGCCTTGCCATGGATGCGCGTGACCAGGTCTGGGCACTCGTCATGGGGGCACTACTCCGCCAGGTTTCCACTACACTTCTCCCCTAGAGCTCCTTTGCTGGCCGCTTTTGTGCCGCGTAGCGACTTGCGTTGTATAGAGGCACTGACGCGGGGGTATGTGAGCTGGTGCTTGACGCAGGCCGACACGAGGGCCGAGCGCAAGAGCGAAGTAGAGGGCGAAAGCAAGGCGAAGGTAGCGAGGCAGGTGCAGCTGGCTCGCCTGCTGTGGCAATGCACGATCATGCCGCGGCTCTGCCAGCCGTGGATGGATCGCATCTTTGCCATGATCGTACACACCTCCCCACCCGTGCCACTACGCAACATGCCGTAGAGGCACACCATATGAGCATCACCTCATTAAGCGCTGGACGGTTTCTTACATGAAAGTGTACTATTGAACAGAAAGCGGAAACCACGCCAGAGGAGCTCAAGATTGGGCTGCTGGAGTACTTGGCCACCAACGCCAGTTCCCCCGACAGCCTGAACATCATGCCGTTCCTGGTGGAGCGCATGGAGCACGAGAGTTCGGACAAAGTGCGCGCGTGTGCCGTGCTGGCTCTCGAGTCCCAGTACCGGTACGTACCAGTTTCAAGGCGTGCCGTGTGCGCCGTCGCAGAGTGCCTGATTGGCGTGGGCCGCTCCACCCCGGAATGGCAGTTGCATGGCGGGTAATGAGGACAAGATCCTTGCAGCGAAGAAGTGGCTGACGAGGTTTTGGGGCGGCGTTTGGCGTGCCAGTGAATACCTCAGTACTACACTCGCACCACCGCGCACCCATTCATCGCACTCACACATCCGTGCGTGTTGCTGATACGCGTGATAACACAGGGAGCGGAGACAAAGGTGATGACGACCCTGGTGCCGATGCTCAGCGAGACGTGGAAAAGGCGGTGACGCTGCGAGCTGGTTGTGGCACAATCACCAAGGCGGCGATGGCATGGAGTGCTGTGCGCAGCCTAGTGAACCCGCCCGTGGACGCAATCGAACATGCGCTTGCGGTGCTGGCCGACGACACGCAAGTCGTGGCCGCATGGGCCACCGTCCCAGGTGCGTGTCGTGTTGGCCCAACACTACCACACGCCCCGCGCACGCGTACACCGCTCGCGCACCCTTACATTGACACGCGGCATGTGCTGCAGGCGGTGATGCCTTGCGTCCGGCGAATGCGTGGGCCGTCAAGTACGTGCCCGTGACATCGCTGCTCCCACCCGACATGCCGCCCGAGTGCCAAGCGAAGCTGGACGCGCACTGGGCCAAGAAGGAGAGCTTTTTCGCGAAGCTGGGGCCTGGCAACTTCCACCCATCACCATCCCTCTTTGTGCCGCTACTCAAGGACCCGACCTATCTGACATTCTCTTTCGGCAAGGTACCTCCTTCGCTCTTTTCTCGCCTCCTTAGCTCTTTCGCTCTCCATTCTTCTGAAAAGAACTTCCCCAACTAACTTAATTTTTATTTTTATTTTTATTTTTATTATTTTTTTGCTAGATGATGCAAGAGGCGTTAATGGAAGTGGACGCCGTGTGGGCCAAGCAGCACGTGTTCCCACGCCTGCTCCACCTATTCAACTCGCTACCGCCACAGACCGACACCAAGTACTCGGACTGACGTCCACTGACGCACACGCGCCGAACTCTGTGCTACTCACGTTATTGGTGTGTGCAGATTGTGTGTCGGTCTGCTGCTGGACCTCATCATGCCGGAGCCGCTGCACAAGGGCACTACCGTGCACGATCTGCGAGACGCGACCCTCATCAGCGTGCTGCGAAGGCTCGCTTTCGAGCCCCAGTTCGACTGTTCCTGGGCCTGGCTCGAGTACGCGTGGCGTGTATTGCATGGCAGGCGGGAGGGCGAGAGGGCCTTGAATGACCTTCCACGATGAGCGGGCGCAGGCCAGCGGCCACGAGCGACGACGGATCGGTCGAACGACAACAGGAAAAGGCGACGACACTCCTGGAGGCCAAGGGCCTGCCGGGCACACGAGCAGCACTGCGGGAGTTTCTTGACGCTCCGCTCGAGCCACATCTGGTCGATCGCAAGTGGTACGTAAGCCTCCTGGTCGTTTCCCGGTGTGGTCGGAGGTATAATATTGCTTGCTTGGGTGCAGGATTCCCGACTTTGCGGGCCTCGATGACGAGAACTGGGTTCAGCTGTGCGAAAGCAATCGCCTTGGTACAGTCTCGTCCCCGCACAGAAAAACCAAACAAAATAAATAGAAAATCTAATTTATAATAAATAAATAATAACAAATATCAGACAAAATAATATTAATCATGATAATGAGAACCAAGGTGCACTTTGTTCTGATATCTGTGACAGCAACTCATTTTCCCTCGCTCATCCGCGGCCTGGCCTCTTCTGACCCCGAGACACGGTCACGCAGCGTCCACGGGCTGTATCGCTCCTCCGTGCCTTACCAAGGTCGCATTGCGTCATTCTAGTTTGATGGCTGTGTTCGCAACCATCAGTCGTTATGTGTGGCTGACTAGCAATGGGTTGCAGGCAACGAAGCAGCGCAGGTCGTAGCCAAATGGCTCATCTATCTCCTCGACTACCCGTGCGTTCTCGAAAAACGCTCGCTGCTCACCGTACGTCTTTGAAGCACATCGTCGTGCGTGACTGTGTGCAGTGGCCTGCGTGTGGGGCGACACACACACACTCACGCTGCAATCAGATATTGGCGGAGATGTTGCTGGGCGGTAGCATCGATGAGTTCCTGATGGTCGGGTGCGACGGCGCATTGGAGGATCCACTCAACGACCGACCCTTCAAGAAGGAGGTCCACGACAAAGTGGTACCCAACACCCCTCCCCGGCTTCTCCCAATGTGGTCGCCACCCTTGGCTGATCGTTAGTTGCGCACCGCAGGTGGAGCACATGGCACTTTACTTTTCGCTCACCCAGCACAGCGACGTCGACACCGCTCTGGCGGCCATTCATCTTCTCGCCGTACGTGCGCACGGACACACGCCGCCGCACACGCCGCACACACCGCACACGAGACTCAAGGTAGGCGGGGGGTGGTCGTGCAGATGTGCCCCGATCAGTGGGCTCTGACGATGCCACCCCTCACGGCAATCTTTCGCGACACTGCGCGACCGCTGCGTGTTCGAGGCACCGCGCTCATGGCCCTCACGTTCGTCGTTCCCGTGCCGTCGGCCCCCGGCGAGGAGGACAAGGCCGAGCGCGTGCGGCAGGTGGTGGCGCTGCTGGGCTCGTGCTTGCCGCCCCCGCCCGGCGAGGTCGTAGCCCTTCGAGAGGCCTCCGCCGCGCGTCTGGTCTCCACCGCCGGCGGGCAGTCGGACTACCTGAGCGCGCGGTTGCCAGACGAGCTGGCCGCGTTGGTGGCGCACCACGCCCTGATGGCCGATCCCGACAGCCGAAGCAACCTCCAGGTCCGCCTGCCCCGCCGCCGCTCGCCCCTGTGCGAGCTACACTCGAACTTACATTTAAATGTATCCAACAGCGCTGGGCTACGGCAGGGATATGTCGGCTCGTGGCGCGAGCTCGCGGAGTGCGCGGCAGCAACAACGATATCCTGGGTACCGCCAGCCACACCCACTCCCAGAGACGGGCGCTGTCACCGTGTTTCTGCTTACAGTGTCCATCCGCGCGAACAGCCAAGCGAGCTGAGTCGCAGGAGTTCACCGACAGGATGTCCACGGAGGCGCCGACTGAGCGGGAACTGGGCCTGGCCAGGTGGCTGCCCACCGCCGAGCAACAAGTGTTGGCTGTGGTGGACGGCCAGCACGAACCCAGCAGCCCGCTCTCCCCGGCCAACGCCCTCAAGCTCAAGCTCTTGGCCGGTCGTGGACCCCAGACGCCCTTTCCCTGGGTGGTCAATTTTTCTCCACTTTATTTTATTTTCCTTTTCCGTGCCAAAAAGTAAACAACTTCCATGCAAACTCGAAAAGATCGTCAGACATGAGTGCCGTTGCGCTCTGGCCTGAAGCAGGAGAGCCGAGAGGAGCTGATTGCTGCAGAAACTGCCGCGGGCGAGAAGGACACCGAGCAACTCAAGAAGGATCTCAGAGAAGAGATCGAGCAGCTCAAGAAGGAGATCGAGCAGCAAGGTAAGCGAGTAGCACTCCTTGGAGGTGGAGAAGCACAAGGAGACCATAGCCACCATGCGCGCGAGCGAGATGGCCTTCCACAACAACTTCTTCACCGCAGCTATTAGCAAGTCGGCCTCCACCTCTCGGGTGAGAAACCCGCGCTGTGGCCGAGCAAGAGGTGCACCTCCCCAACCCCGGTTCTATCCCAGTTCTACTTCGCTGTAACCATGACCTTGTGCCCAGAAGCACGGCGGTGAAGAGGAGCACGATGGCGAAGAGGAGCCGAGGGCGAAGAAGGTACGAAGGGCAGAGGAGCACGACGAGTAGTAGCATGATGGGTGTGGATAGGTGTGAGCGTGTGAAAGAGAACTCTTGCTCGCCATCTTCCACTCTGGCCTTGTTGCTTAGCGGCGACGGTGTGGGGGCGGAGCAGAGAGGACGGTGAACGACGGTCCTCTGGTGGCATGCAGCACAATGCCCCCGACCCGGTCCCACGATGGCAGCACCTCTTCCAGCGCAACCGAAAAGGCCTTGATGTTTGCAATGAGCTGCTCCGCGCTCATGCCCACGTGGCCCACTGCCCCCCCCCACCACCACAAAGCTGATATAAGTACACCGCACACCAACAGGCACCACCAGCCGTCACCACTGTCAACGCGGCAGGGAGGTGTCGGTACCTGCCACCTGCAGGGTGGGAGCTCTGCGCAAGGTCACTCTTGCTGTGCGGTGATGTTCCTCGACCACCGCCACAAGCGGAACGTCGGTGGGCAGCAGACGAGGGAACTTGCCCATCTTGCTCAGCTGCGGCCCCAGGAGCCGCGGGATCACGCGGATGACTTCGTGATGTGCGTAACATTCATGCTGGCGCACTGGATCCAAAGCCGATGAGAAAGCCAGCCAACCAACCAAGGCCTATCGTGTCATTGCACTTACCCCACTTCTTGATCGTTTTACTGTTCTTGTTGAAGGATCGCAGGTGCGTGGTGTCAAAGTAGTGCACGCCCAGCTTGTTGGCTTGGTCGCACAGCACGGTGAGCCCGTCGGGGCCAATGACTCCAATGAGCTCGCCACGAGCTTTGGCCGATGCCGCGTGCCTGTGTCGTTGGTCGTTGGCCGCGTGGTGTGAGAAGCCCGAACCAACAACGCTGAGCTCTGAAGAGTGCAAGCTGGAGATCGAGGGGCGTGGTCTCACCTGATGGCGTGCGGCAATGACTTACTTATAGCGAACCTGCGATCTCGGCTGGGGTCATAGTAGAGCTTGACGCAGATCTCCACCGTCTCCGTGGTCGCTCTGCCCCACCCCCACCACCACGCCCCGCACGAGTCACGACGTTAGAGTGACCAATAGCCTMWCGCGCTCGCAAGGTGCGATGTACCGGCGGGTGCGTGCGTCGGCCAGCAGCTGTGGCACCACACGGCGCAAGGCCGMAAGGTAGGGGTCGGCGGCGCGCAGCCGCACGCCAAAGTGGCGCTTCCACGACTTGTGGTTGCGAGCCAGGGCGCGCGGCGTCCACTCCACCCCCGTGATCTCTCGGCGGCACATCTCCTTCTGCTCTGCCCCCCCCCAGCCAGCGGCGTCAGAGAACAAGGAAAAAAGGGGGAAGAGAAGGAAGGAAGGTACCCAGAGGTGGTTGTCGGAGGAGAGGTCGTGCCATGCGCGGCACACGAGACCCGCGTTGCACAGGCTCGTCCGGTCGAGTAGTGCCCAGATGCCCAGCTGCAGCTGTTAGTCACCCCCCCCCCCCGCCATCGTCCTCGTCCCTTCTTCGCGAACTTGACGGACTTTTATGCGAAAATAGTTTAATAATTGATACCGGAAAAGGCCAAGCTCGTCCAGGTCAGTTGGCGGGCATCTGCTCCAGAGGCCCTCCGCCGGATCGGGCTCGGTCTCGACTTACTCGCAACATCGGGCAGGAGCGCGATCCTGTCCACCACTGGTGGTGCCAGGCTTGATGGATTGCCGCACCACTGATGGCCAATCACCACCCCCTTGTGGAGCGAAGTAAAACTCTTTTTGGTTGTTGTTCAACTGTTCCAACGGGAGCGTGGTTGGACGGCAACCAGCCTCGTCAGTTGCCGGTGGTGGCGAGCCCCTTCTCGCCCTTGAAAACCACGCTGACGGGAACGCGGCAGGCCTCGAGCACGCTCTTGGAGTACGAGCCGGCCAGCGCTCTCCTCACGCCCGAGACGTGGGTCCTCTTGCCCACCAGCACGCTCTGTTCCCACGTTTGTGTCGACATTCGGTTTAGCTGTGGCCCAATCACAGTCCTCCCGCTTGCAGTCTTCCTGCGAAAGAGAACAAGAATGGAGACTCGTACCTGTGCGTGCGCCCTCTCGGCCAGGTCGCAAATCTCCTCGCCAAAGTTGCCCGTCGAGGTGAAGTGGAGATGCTTGAACGTGCAGTTCCTCTGTTGTTGTTATAGTGTGTCTTGTGAGGGACGAACGAGATGATGGTGACGACGAGACGTACGCCTTGTTCGGAGCAGGTCTGCAGGTACTTGTTGCGTACGCGGCGCAGGCGGGCCTCGTCGCCTCGGGTGTGGCCCAGGAGCCCCTCGTAGACCCCGTGGACGAGCACCAGCCTGTGGTCCGGGGGCAGGTTGTGTAGCGCATACTTGAACCCGCGCTCCGCGTCCTTGGTCTCGTCGACGCACACGACGTGCACCTTCTCGGGCCTGCCCTCCTCTTTCCACTCGCGCTCGAGCTCCTTCTTGCGCTCCTCGTTCTCCTTGTCCGGTTTGATCTTCCTCAGCTTCGGGCGCTCGTAGAGCTCGTCGGTGCGCTCGCGGTGCCTCGGGCCGAGGGCGCGCTCCTCGAAGCGGTCGGTGAAGGTGGTGTCGCCAACTACTCTGCGCTTCTCCTTACCCAGTTCCCTGCTTTCCTTGACGTCGGCCCTCCAGTTCCTGTACCCGGCGCCTTCTTCATCATAGGCGCCATAATCGTCTTCATCTTCTTCATCTTCAGCATATTCCTCGTCTTCGTAGTCTTCATCTTCATCTTCATCGTAGTAGTCCTGGTCGTTACTACGACGCTGAGCCCAGCTGTCGTACATGGCGGGATCGTTTCTGCCTCTCGTCTTACGCTCCCACTCGTAGTCGATGTTGTCTCCCGACGCCGCCTTGGGAGCGCTGGTGGGGTCCCATTGCTTGCGCTCGTTGAAGCTCTCCAGGGTGCGATGCTCGGCGTCTACCCTGCTAGGGTTGTCGGTGTAGTCTTGCCTCCTGGTCCACATGTCTGATGTGTGCGTGTGGGGTGGTGTATGTCAGATGAGTAGATGTAGTGCCAGGCCAGCCGCCCTGGGCAGTGAAGACGTCGGTCCTGTCACAACAACGCCATCACCTCTGGGAGCGGGCAAGGCGTTGGCAGAATTTCGCCGCCTGCTCCAGGAGAGCCAACAGCACCCAGCAAGTCCAATCATCGCGGTGTCGAGATCTGCAATGGGAGGCTGTAACAAACTCAACGGCAACCCGAACCGATGGGGTGGCACCATCAACCACCGCGCGTCCGCGACAAGTGGAGAGTGTTGCTTCTTGGTCTTTGGCCCGCTGACGTGCTGCGCCTTCTTAAAAAAACCAGGAACGCAGAAAAGCGAAGAAAAAAAAAAGGATGCAGATCAAGCTAGAAGATGGGTCTTACGCAATCGGTGAGTGCGAGCGAGGTGGCCCAGCGTACGCAGGTATCAATTGAAGAGGCCGAGGAGCTGCTGGCGGCCTTCACGAAGCACGGAGGCACGGGCACCCACATTGGTCTTGAAACATTCAAGCAGGTGCTTCGCGACACGCAGCATCTCTACGATTCTCCTGCCTTTTCCCCCGAAGCTGCCGACCTCTACTTCCAGATCTTTGATACTACCCATGACGGTCTCAGTACGTGCTCTCCCATGGAGGCCTCTTCATATGAAGCTCATCGATTCAATCTCTGCGCATGGCTGGGGGCAGTCGATCCATACGAGTTCGTCGTGGGATGCTCCATCGTTGCGACTGGCGGCCCCGAGCAGAAGGCCGAACGTACGCTTGCCCACCCACTACACAAGAGAAAAGAAAGTAGCCGTTGCTCACACACGTCGTGGCTGCTGGTGGCACACGTGAAGTGGTGTTCAAGTCCATTGACAGACAGGAGAGAGGCTACATCACGCGGGTATGATTGAGCTTGCGTTCTCTACAAAGTGTATCATTCCCTTCATGTGTGTGAACCATACGTGGTGCGTGCTTCTCGACAGGACGACCTGTCCAGCTACATCGACTACATGCTCAACGTGGGCGAGAAGCTCTTCAACCAGAAGGCTCTGCCGCTCGCTCCTGTCCGTCTTGGCGCCGCTCAGGAATACGTATTGATCACCCTCTACACATAACCGGAATCTGTGCGTCGACCTCAGAGGGCTGACAGTCACCTCCCTCCGCACACAGAAAATGCGCTTCAAGACCATGAAGAAGGAGATCCGAGAGGAGATGCTCAACAAGACATTTGCCGTCGGCAGTGCTGGCAAGGTGTCGCGTGACGAGTGGGTCACGGTACGTTCACACACGACACACATGACACACACGTTGAACCACCGCACACTAAACCAAGTCACCACTTTCTTCTTCTTCGACGACGACAACGACAATACCCAGGCGGCCAAGGCCAACAACGAAGCGGTGAACGCGTTCTTGCACCCCTACGAGCCCCTCAAGGAGATCGTGGACGAGGCCATCGCCGAGATCCACCGCGAGCTCGGCCCCAAGGAGTAACCGACAGGCAAGCCCTTGTATTCGACTCGAAATAATATTTTAAAACAAAATGTGCTGGGCGCGTGCGGGTTCAAGACAGACAGGTCGTGAGGGCACGGCGGTAGTACTCCACATCGTGAATGGCCTCTGCCGGCTCCACCTTGACCAGGTGCCGCCCGAGGTGGTCCCTGATGGCCAGCGGCGCCCCCGACTCTGAATCGAAGAGGACAGCTTCCTCGTCAGATCACTTCAACTCACGCTACACGACACAACGACGCACGGCATATGTACCCTTATCGCGCAGGTCCACGATGTTCATCCACTCTGGCTGGCCTTGTGTTTGCCAAATGAGCCGCCCCCCGACCACGCAAGTCAGACAGACGAGCAAGAGCAAAGACCGAGCTTTGCTGTGAGGGAGGAGCGAGAGAGGAGGCACGCACTGCCGTTGAAGTGGATGTTGTCGTCGAAGAAAATGGCGTGTGTGGTCGCATCGTTCTGGTCAACTGTGAACAGCTTGCCCGCGAACGAAGCATCAGCGTTGGCCCTCCACCTGACGTTTTGCGTGTGCAGGTGTGTGTGTGTGCCCTGATCAGCTTCAAATCACACACAGCGCAATGGCAGGCGCGTGCGGTGGGTGGGCGTACCACGGAAAGTAGTCTCGTAGCGCCAGCGTGCACTGGCCCGCGCTGTGAATGTGATCGTGGATGGCGTCGAACCCCGTGAGCACCTTCTTCACCCGCTCATTCCCTGTGTAGAAGTCTACGGTGTGCACGTTCCCCGCCTCCCATTCCGCGAGCTTGGTTGCGTTGGGCACCTGGTCCCAGAGGCCCAGGACCAGGTGCGTTTCGTGCTTCTCCCGGCCCTGTCGGAAGAACGCGCCGTGCTGGTCTGTCTTATGCCGTATCTGCGCTCGCGGGCCGACCAGGGCGAAGACGAAGTCGTGAGCCGATAGCTGGAGGGGAGAAAAAAGAGGCCAGAGGCGCGGGAGTGACGGGGCGATACCCGGTAATCAGGCTGACCGTCGCTTCCGTCCATGACAAAGCCTCGGTACAGCGGATGTTTGCCCTCACAGAACTCGTCAAAGTGTTGCGTGAGCTGCACACACGGTGATGGTGCGGAGTGTGTGCGGTTTCGTGTGCGGTGGTGTGTGCGGTCAGTCAAGGAAAGGGCTCATGAGAGCAGCAAGTGGCCGACGCAAAGAAGAGGTGGGTGGGGTGGGTGTACGTGGGGCAGGTCCTGCCCGAAGGTGCGGAACACGAGAGTGAAGGTGTACAGCCCGCTCTCCTTCAGGTGCTTGAGAAGACCCAGGAAGGAAGGGAGGATGTAGTGGTACTGCGGCGCAGGCACGGCCGGCCCAGCGTCGCCGTCCGTCGTCGTGACAGAGGGCTCCGCCGACGCCCACTCGGTGGCGCGCATGGCCCGCAGGAACGTGTCGTAGTGCGGCCGCAAGGGCGCGCCTGGCTCTCCAACCTCGGTGAACCGCGCACGCAACCGGTCTCTGTGCGGCTTGTCGGCCGCAAACTTGCGCTGCACATTCCAAACTGAGATCGTGTGCGGTCGCGTGCGGTGCAGTGCGCGCGTGTGCGTGTGCGGTGCGCACCACAAGAAAATCGTAGTAGTTGACGAGGGACTCGCGGTGGGGATGGCCCAGCGGCGGAGTGTTGGTGGTGCCGAGGTGGTCGGGCTCTGGTTGCCACTCGCCATCTGCTTCGTGGCACCTGGTCAGCCCCCCTCCTAATGGATTGGGGCTCTAAGGGGGGAGGCACCGTCAGAGATCGTGCCGTAGGCAATTTCGGAGAGGAGGTCGTTGATCATCTCCTCCACGCTGCCCTTGCCACCGGCGGGGTCCATCATCACCTCCATCTTTTTTGTTTTTTTTTTTTTTTTTGATTTTGTGATTTAAAATAAAAGCTGGCCAATACCCACTTGGACGAGGTCCCGGCGCGTCTCCATCAAACCTCGAAGAAGAAGAAGAAGAAGAAGAGGGGAGGATGAGGAGTGGCCGGAGGGTGTGGAGGGAGCTGGGTGAGGGTCGAGATAAGGCGGTGATGGTGGGTAATGGACCCAACCTGCTCACCGGGCACCTGTCTTGGGCCTGCTTGCTGCACGACCTGTCATCCGCTCTGGTCTCCTACCCCCTGAAGACGTCCACATCATCCTCAGCCACTTCCATCTCTTCTTCTTCAACAAAGATACGAACGCGATCTCATGCTTCTACAAAAATCTCAGAAGCCTCCGAGATTTCGACAGCAGGCATGCAGCTGACGATCGATGATGAACGGGACCTCCTGTTCGATGCCGACAAGCCGTTCTCGATGGTCTACGAGGAGCTCTACCTCGCGGCCATGCGACGCAACCGGTCGAAGGGGATGAAGGAGGCGCAGGTCAAGGGCGTCATCGCCGACATGGTCCGGCGGCAGCTGCGGCCCAACGACTTCCACCGCCGGCTCATGACCACCAGCGGCTGCCGCCACGTCCTCACCACCAACTACGACTACAACCTCGAGGAAGCCTGCACCGGTGTCCATTCCATTCCCTCTCTGATCGTCACCATCCTCACCACCGATGCTCACCATCATCAGTGCACTCTTGAACATGCTTTGCAGGTCGGCTGGACCCAGTCGAGCGGGTGCCGTTCGTCAACGAAACGATTCACTCCCTCTTTCGACGGCACGAGGTGCCGCTCAATGAAGGTGTGTGGAGACACTAGTGTCACCACCCAATGTTAACTACCTAGGTATATATTCATATAGTAATGTAACATTCTCAACACGGACGCCAGGGAGCGATGACAAGGTGAACGTGTGGCATCTGCATGGCGAAGCGATGAAGCCCAGCACGATACTTCTCGGCTACGAACACTATGCATCGTATTTGAATGTATGCATTGCTTGCGCTGTCGTCGGGAGGGTCAGAGTGGTGGGCGGGACCACCAATCACTAATTGCGCGGAGGGAATGCAGAAGGTGCGCGGGTATGTGGTGGACGGGCTCGCCTACCAGTCCCTGCCTCCAGAGTACAACGGCACGCTCCGACCGCTCGTGCGCCGAGTGGCCAAGCGGGTCAAGCAATCAGGTCCATCACTAACTAAGCCCTATCGTCTACAGCCCAGCATCGGTGTGTGGTTGCTTACAGCGCTTCTGGTGTGCTACAGCCCTGGAGGCGCCGTTGGACGTCATCTCGTGGGTGGACTTGTTCTTTTCGACCGGTACGCTCGGTGGGTCACGCTTCTGTCGACACACGCGTGACTACGGCCCCGGTGCGGATGGTCACACTCGCCCTGGCCCTTTTATGCAGATCTGTACATACTGGGGCACGGCATGGACATGGTGGAGCTGCACCTGTGGTGGCTCTTTGTGTTCCGAGCCCGCACCAAGATCTCGGGCAACAAGTGCGTCGCACCGACACACACACACACACACACACACACACACACACACACACACACACGCCCATGGACCTCTGCGTTGACATGTAATCGCTTGCAGGTTGCGGATCGAGAACACGATAACGTACCTGACGCCCTCGTTTCTCGCAAAGACCGAACCAGAGCGCAGGAAGTGCGCGCTACTCCGGTCCTACGACGTCCACGTGCACGAGGTGCAGGTGCCACTCAACGACTGGCACGCCTTCTACGACCAGGCCCTCGAGCACCTTCGCGCCTCCCGGCCCGCTCCCACCTCAACGCCGTCATCGTGACCACCATTTATCTTTCATTTATCTTTACCGAGAAAAAGATCAGAGAAATAATCAGTGCAAAAACTCAAGTGGCAAGCAAGCCCACAACATCTATCTTAGTCACACACATGGAGTCTACCACCAGTACAACGGGGTTGCACACGGTTCGCTTCCTGCGGAGGGAAGGCCTGGAGGCGCTCACCCAGAAATTCGGCCTCCTGAGCAGCTGTCACGGTGCCCACCCCAACCTGGTCCTCCTCAAGTACGACCAAGTACGCACGCCTTATCCCTATTTATTTATGAATATTTGTTTGTTTGTTGTTTTTTTTGTTTTATATATATATTAAATAAAATTATATAAAATAAAAATAATAGGTGGACTCGCCGTTCGACGCTGTGGAGGTGCAAGAGTGTCGTGGCCTCATCGTGGATAAAGATGACGACTGGGTACGTCCCTCCCCTTTTTTTATATTAATTTATATTTAACCACCTGCCTGTGTCCCGGAGCAGCGACCAGTGGCGATGCCGTTCCTCAAGTTCTTCAACCACGGCGAGTCGAACGGCGCCGACGTCGATTGGAGCAAGCCCGTGCGGGTGATGGACAAAGGTGGGTCACAACCAAACAAACAATTCTTTCTTTTCATTCTGTTCTCACCCTACGCCACGTTTGTTTGTGCGTGGGCGTTTTGCGTTGGGTTACGCCCCGTCTCGTGTAGTTGACGGCAGCTTGTCCACGCTGTACTACTACAAGGGCGACTGGCACGTTTCTTCGTCGGGCAGACCCGATGGCGGAGGGTGCGTGGTGGTGACGCCCTGAATGAGAGTCCGTCGTGTGATTGTGTGCGGTCGTACTGAAAAGAGGGTTGTTCTGTCATCAGAGCCGTGTACCGCACGGACAGGTCGGATCCCAACAGAAAGCTCTTCCGCGATCTGTTCTGGCAGACCTGGAAGGCCATGAACTACACCCTGCCTGACGTACCTTACCTTACCTTACCCACGACCGCCTCTGCCCACACAACCAAGAGTCGCCTTTGTTATATTTCTTTTGTTTATTTTAATAATATTTTTCTTTTTTCAGGAGGAGCACCAGCACTACTGCTTCATGTTCGAACTCTTCTCGGCCGAGAACAAAATCATTGTTACTCCACAGGAGGAACTGCTCCTCTTGACCGGCGCCAGGTGCGTCAGTGCTTTGTGTGTCGCATGTGTGTCGTGTCGTGTCGTGCGGCTGGGTCTGATGGAATGCGGTGTGGACTGCCAGGAATATGCACACATTGCAGGAAGAGGATCCGGCCGTCTTAGCCGAGCGATACGGCTGGCGCATGCCCCAATCGTACGCTGTGGCCTTCCCCTCCCCAGACCGTGGGCGGTTGGGCGCCGCATGTGCCCAGGGCCAAAAAGGGCGCCCTAACCGGTACACCAATTGGGACCACAGATTCGAGTTCAAGAGCCTGGCCGAGGTGACCGAGGCTGCCAAGGGCATCAACCCGCACTTCCGCGAGGGGTTCGTCGTGTGCGATCACCGATATAATCGGCTGAAGGTGCGTGTGCGTGTGTTCCCGTGACGTCAAGCGCGTGCGCGTTGATCATGACCGTGTTGTGCATGTGTGCGGTACACGACGCGCCATGCAGATCAAGAGTCCGATGTACGTCGCTCTGGCCCACCTTACGCGCAAGGACAAGAGCGCGCTGAACAAGCGGAGAATGYTGGACATCGTGCGACACAACGAGGGCGGCGAATTCCTCACCTACTTCCCCCAGTGGACGTCCCTCTACARCCAGGTCAAGGAAAGGTAYGTCACCGGCCGGCCCGATAGGGGGATGGGACTAAGCGCGGGGCGGGCCGCAGGTTCGACGAGCTGTGCAATCAGGCGGAGAGCACGTGGGAAGAGCTGAAGGGGATCAGCAATGAGCGAGACTTTGCCAACGCGTGCCGCACCCAGTACGTCGGCGCCGTGTCGAAATTGAATTTTTTTTATTATTTTTAAAACTATATTGTATTGGAATTATAATCACATAATTCTAATATAATAACATTCACCATCACCATGTTCCTCCTTTCCCCCGTGCAGCAAGATGGTCACCGACTACCTCTTCGCGAGAAGGAAGGACCGAGTAGGCAGCGCCAGGTGTGTAAACACACAACACGCACGGCACACGACACACGACACGACACGCGCTTCAATCGGTAACGTGGCATCTTCGTCACCCAGGGCGTTCTATGGCGGGATGCCGGAGAAGAAGCTGGAGCAGATACTGCCGCGATGGAAGGCCATCGTCGACACCACGCCCAGCCTGACCCCGCTCGTGGCGACGTCCCAAACCGACGATGACGAGGTCAGCACCACCACCAAACTGGCCGACGAGGAGGAACGCAACGTGGCCTAGGCGAGGCGCTGTGATGTTTCTAGCGACGAACATGTAGCGTAGACACTTGTTTATTATTGTGTGGTGAGGGTTTGGCAACACCAGGTGGCGGTGGCGCTTGCGTGGAAGGGGCAGAACGAGAGATTCACGCGACACGCTCCTGTAGGAGGGCGAGGAGAGGAAACGTGAGCACTACAGAAGAGGAAGAAGCGAGCGGAACGGTGGTGAAAGAAAAAGAGGTGCTCATGTGGCAGAAGTTCAGGGTTGACGAAAGTAACATCAGAAAGATCAGTCCGAAGTGATACTATTGTTTAACATCATAACGGCCACGCACGTGATGCAGAAGAAGAAGAAAGGAGGGGACGGCAAGAGCGTACATTAACAATAGGAACCGAGCCAGCTCGAACTGTCTGTGGCGTTCACGTCGCACCGCGCGAGTCAGCCGCCTGCAAGCTTGACAGGCGCCAGAGGTCTGTTGTTGAGAAGAGAATAAGGGTGAGTGGTTGTGTGGTGGGTGACGTGACGCTCGTGTGCGATGACCGCTGGCGAGGCGAGTTGGAGAGGGGGGGTTGTTTCAGATAGAAATGAGGTGTGATCTTGCGCGACGCGCCCCATGTGCAAGGGAAGAAAAACTCCGCCCTCGCTAGGAGCCCGACGCATCAGATTACGCGCATGAAAGTTTAGGTGTCATCAGGTGCCCCCCCCCCGCACGCCCGCCCACCGTAGAGGCGATTACATAGAGAAAAGGGGTGGGCATGAGGCCGTACCACTGAAGGGGCGACCGGGGGCTTGGAACACGTTCACCGTTGGCCAAGTCGAGCGGTAGTGGCCCAAGACAACTCCTGTGACGAGCGAAACGAGGACGTCAGGTCGATGTGCGGTGGACAAAGAGGGGACACAGAGAGAAAGAGGAGTGCTTCATTTCGGCAAAATGTTAGTCTACATACACCGCCAAAGGCGGTTGATAGCGGTAAAGTGTAATCCTGAGCACTCCTTTCTTTCTCCAATGCACGGCCGTGGGGTGGGAAGCATACCTTGGCTTGACAAGACGCAACGAGACTCGCCCCCGTCAGTCCCTCCGTTGCTCCGCCGCTCAAGTGCATAAGCCCCGGGGGTTCAAGTGGCTCTGTGGAATGGGGAGAGAAGGAGGGTTAGTCCAGGTGCCCAGACGAGGCGCCACGTTCAAGTGGTGGGAGTAAGAGTGCTTCATTTCGGCAAAATGTTGGTCTACATACACCGCCAAAGGCGGCTGATAGCGGTAAAGTGTAATCCTGAGCTGACCCAGCTTCCCCTCCCACCCGAGTGCTCAGTGCGGCGGCGTACCATTGGGGCTTGGCAGCTTGGCCTGGGCCACGTGCGATGCGATCTTGGCTGGCGCTCAGAGAGGCACCATTGCCGCCATCTGGAGGGGAGAAGATGAGAATGGGAAAGAGAAGAAGAGGTAGGAAAAAAAGATGGTAGATGGATAGAATTGGATGTATGAAGCTCGCCTTGGCCTTGACCGCTATGGGAAAGCGGAGAAGGCCGTGGATTGGGCGGAGCTTAAACGATAAGACGATTCTGCCACGCAAGGATACACACAGCCCAAGGAGAAGTCGCTGCGTGCTCTTGTTGGTGACGAAAGAGAGGGCGGTGATGAGCACGCGCCGGAGGATGAGCAATACCATGTATGTAACTTGAGGCGTTGATGGGCCATTATCAAAGCGTCGGAGTTGCACAGATTAATCTATCTTGCAATCTGGGGCTGTGATTGTGTCCAAAGATCTGTCGAAATGGCCAGGGTATTAGTGAATGCTTCATGCGCCAGCACAACAGTAAAAAAAGAATGAGGTGCTTCATTTCGGCAAAATGTTAGTCTACATACACCGCACAAGGCGGCTGATAGCGGTAAAGTGTAATCCGTAGCGCAGCTGGCCTAGACGTAAAAGCAGGATTGTATGTGCGTACCATCATCGGAAGATACAACTGCCTTGGCTTCGCTGCCTACGGATCGCTCAACCGACCTTCGCGGAAGGCACGCACGGCGCCATCTTTGAGTTGATTGTGAGTGAGGGCGGGAGTGTGTGGGCGATAGGCGTAGCGAAAGAACAAAGAAGGCCAAAGCGCCGGCGAAGCAAAGCGAAGAAGTCGCGAGTCTCCGCCCAATAATAAAGAGAAATTAGACTTTCTTTTATCGCCTTAAAGATAAAAATAAAAATAATAAACAATAAATAACATTTTCTGAGATTGCTTTCGCAGAAAGGAAAACACAAACACACTTGGGCTGTTGATCGCAGCAGGAGAAAGAACTCACATTCACCACTGACGGCCAAGATGGATAACCCAAGTGAGCCGTTGTACTTTATCGATTCTCACGCGCACCTGGACATGGTGCTGGACCGGCTAACGGACAACCGTTCCCGCAAGACAAAGAAAGATTTCATCGATTTCTTTGACACCAATTGGACGGAAGAGGTGGTGCACGACCTCTTCACCGCCCAAAAAGGTGCAAATTGAATTATTTTTATTGATTATTAAATATGTTATAATAACAATTATTCTTCATTGATGACAGGCAAAGGCCGAGGGAAGGGCAGTGCTGCCCCAGCACAAGCACCGCCCGTGGCGGTGCCGCGTATGCAGTTGGAGGCCTGCGTGCACGTGTGCTGCTTTCCCGGAGGTTATCAACCCACGCACCGGCTAGCCGACCTGGCCTCGAGTACGCTGTGTGTGCGTGGTGCGTGTATGTGGTTGTGCGTGTGCTGACAGTCTCTTGATCGTGTCGTGCCCTGGCAGCCAGCGAAGCCGGTTCGTTCGCCTCGCGAGTGTACATGACGTACGGTGTGCATCCACACTCGGCATCGCAATACGACGATGCGCTGGAGAAGGAAATCGAACAGGCCATGAGCCACCCGCGCACCGTGGCCTGGGTACTCTGACCTGAGCTTGCCATTCGTGTTGCTTGTTGGCTTGGCTCTGACAAAACAACAACTTTCCAACAGGGAGAGTGCGGACTTGACTTCTTCAAGAACTTGTCAGAGCAAGAGGTCCAGAAGGCAGTCTTTGCTCGTCAGCTCCAGAAGGCCGTCGAGCACAAGAAGCCGCTTGTCATCCACTCTCGCGACGCCGAGCAGGACACACTGCGGCTCTTGAAGGAGCATGTGCCCACCGAGTGGAAGATCCACATGCACTGCTTCGGCGAGTCCCCCGAGATGGCCGCCGAACTGCTGGCCCTCTATCCCAACGTCTACTTTGGCTTCACTGGTATGCACCTTCCCTTCATCCATCACCACATACACACGGAGAAGTCGTCAGCTGTACTGATGTAGGTGTTGGTGGTGTAAATGTTGATGTGCGGATATGTGGCGTATTTGTTGATGTGTTGATCACATGGTAGGTGCGATTACTTTTGCCAAGGCCGGGCGCGCGCCTGAGGTCGTCAAGATGGTGCCGCTCAACAGGTTGCTTCTTGAAACCGATTGCCCATTGTACGTTGGTTGTGAACTTTCCACCCCGGGGAAGGAATACATCACCCACATTGACCTCACATTGAGCTGACGCGCCGTGCATGACAGCATGGCGCCCGAGCCTCACCGAGGAAAAGTGGCCCAGCCGGCAATGGTCCCCCTCGTCGCCAAGAAGGTGTCGTCTCCAACCAACCAACGCACGCAGGCGCGTCCTCAACACACTCTCTTATCACGCACTCACGCAAACACCTTTGTGTCCACACAGGTGGCCGAACTCAAGGGGCTCTCGCTGGCCGAGGTCGTGCGGGCCACCACTGAGAACGCGCGGACCGTGTACTCTCTGCCCACAAGGGCATGATTCCCCCAAAGATACACTTTTGTTTCATTTTTGAAACTGTTTTTATTGCTGGGTAATATCAGGCACATCACATCTTTGATAACTAAAACGGTGGAGGCATATCCAAATCTGCACATCCAAATCTGCTGTTTGCAGGACTCCATTCACCTCTGCTGTCTCCATGCGCATGTGATGTGGGTTGCAGCACCTGGAGTGGATCCCATTGTTTGGCCAAAGAGCAGCCTCCAAAAGGTCTCACACTGGTGTGACACCTGAAGTGAATCTCCACCATAAGTTGGAGACATATAATGGACATGGTCCTTCACTGGACCAGCCACATATGCCAACTGATCAACCAAAGGCAAACAAGTGTGGTTTATTGGCCCCACCCCACTTGTGT
>CACVKS010002015.1:0-12806 GCA_902749335.1 Acanthamoeba triangularis
CACACACACACACACACACACACACACACACACACAACCGCACACGCACCTGAATACCGGTGAATTCGGTTTCCTTGACGGTGACGAGGCCGGCCTTCTTCTCCTCCTCCTCGCGTTCGAGCATGAGGTCGGGGAAGGCCTTGAAGTAGTAGTAGGACAGGACGTAGAACTTGTCGTCCTCGTTGAGGTTGAGCTGGTCGATGTGCGGGATGGGCTTCTCCCGGGCCACCCAGGCCATGATCTCCGGCTTCTTGCGGTGCAGGTAGGGCGACAGGCAGTTGATCACCGAGTGCGTGTTGCTGCTGATGATGTCCACCTCGACCTCGCACTCCTCCTCGTCATCGTCGGTATCGTCGTCACCGTCATGCTGCTTGTTATCGTCGTCGTGCGCCTTCTTCGTCTTCTTGTCGGTGGCCTTGCGGGCTTGCGGGCTGGAGTCCTTGTCCTTGTCCTTGACCCGCGGCTCCCGCGGGCTGCTCCTCCGCGCCGCGTAGTCCTCGTTCTCCAGGTACCTGGCACCACGCGCCATCATCAACCACTTAAAAAACGAATGCGAAAAGCGAAAAGCGAAACGATGCGTACTTGGAGCAGTGGAGATTGATCTTCTCGCCCTGTACGGCGGTATGGGCATCGAAGGGTCCGATCAGCCGCACGACCTCCTCCTGCACAATGCGCGTCCTATAGACGCGCGACACGCAACATGCAATCAGTCCGTCAGTCAAATGCAAAAGCGCGCAATCAGGTGGGTGGGGCCTTTACCAGCGCTCGGTGGCGTCAGAGGCCCAGTGCGTGGAAAGATTGACGGAGATGTTGTAGTCCTCGTGATGAATGATCATGTCCCAAATTCTGTCACACACACGACACGACACGACACGACGCGACGCGACACGACACGACACGACACGACACGACACGACACACGAGCGTGCAGGAAAGAAAAGGAAGGTATGGTGAGCACCGTTGCACTCCACCGATCAAACGGCGACGCACCGGTGGATGAGGTCGTCAGGCCACATGGCCTTCAGACCCGCCTTCTCCTTCTCGCTCAGCGACAGCTGGTGTCACATACACCGACACACGTGAAACGAGCGTAAGAGCCATGTGGTGGCCCACACCATCTACGCTATGAGGTGCGGGGGCGCAGGTACCTGGGAGAGGATGGCGTCCTGCTCCTGCGGGGTCTCCTTCTTGTCGAGGAAGCCGTAGGGCGACGGCGGGAAACCCTGCCCGAGCTCCTCCTCGTCCTTCCTCGTAGTCCCGTGGCCGGGCGTGCTCACCGACCGGTGCTTGTCGTGCCCGTGAGGCTTCGGCTTCAAAGCCTTTGGCTTCTGCGGCGTCTCGGCGGCGGCGACGGCGGCGACGGCGGCGGCAGGGTGGTCCTTCTCATGCTTCTTGTCGTGGGTCTGGTGGCGGTGAAAGTCTTCGATGCGCTGCTGGCGCTGCTTGAGCTGCTCCTGCTGGCGTTGCTCGAGGGCGTGCACCTGCTCGGCCTTGCGCAGCACAAAGTCCTGGATGAGCCTGAACGACTGCGGCGAGGCGATGCGCTGGCGCAGCTTGCGGGCCTCGATCGCATGCAGGCACAGCATGGAGAGGAAGTCGATCACATCGGTGTAGTCCTCGCGGATGAGCATCAGCGACTTACCGTCGCCCAATCGGAACACCGCCCGACGTCGGCCCACTGTGTGCACATCGAGGCAGGAATGGAAAGAATGCGTGTGAGCCAACTACGTAATGCGAGTTCGATTTGGGGGGGGGGGCACATACCAGTGGGCACCATGTTTACGAGAAGGCCGGGGTGCAGGTAGATGTCGGGAATCGATGACGACAGCAGGAACACGAACGTCTGGGTCACGTTTTCGGGCAATCTGCGTGGTGCGACGAGAGGTGTGTGAGATTGTGTGCGCGTGCGGTGCTGCGCGTGCAGTGGTGAATGTGCGAGGGTGCGTGCGCGCTCTGGAGTACCGTCGTATGGCATAGGCCCAGCCGCCGGTGTCGATCTCGTCACTGTCCATCTTGCCGTGGATGGCTGGCTTGAGCTGTACTCACAACACAACCCACGTCCCGCCATCAGCAAAGGTTTCGTCAGGACTGTCTTCTTCTTCTTCTTCTTCTTCTTCTTCGAATGTGAGGACGGACCTTGCGGTAAAGGGCAAGGGTGGCGGTGAAGTCCATGCGCTTGGTGGTGATGGAGTCGGCGATGTGCGTGATGAAGGAATTGATCGACGAAAAGAGCTTTTGCTTGTTGCGAAGCGTGCGGATGAGCACGTACTTGAAGCTCTGCGCGTTTATCCCCCACCGGACCACAAACCATTAGAATTTGGCCAACAACGACAACGCACACAACAACATCACACAGGGCGACACCTGGTAGGAGAGGAGGCTGAGGAAATCCTGCTCCTGAAGCGCGTAGACCACTGACTCGCTACCTGCAAGGAGCTCTGCCACCCGCTCGGGCGCATCGAACAGACACTCCCACTCTCCAAAGTAGGCCGGGGCACCTTTTCCCACGCACAGCACACACCACGCGCGCGCGTGAGCCAGGTCCAGGCGGGGTTAGGGCGGGAGCGTACAGTAGTATTGGAGGAAGCGGGGCAGGGACTCGGATACGTCGATGGCCATCACTTGGCCCGTGTGCAGCAGGTACACCTGGCGGTCCCTGGATTTCTGTCGCGTGATGATGTCTCCCTCTGGTGGCGATCGCGTGCGTCAGTGGGCAGGATTCGGTTCACCGCACAGGGGCGGGGAAGGCACCTTTGAAGACGAGCCGCTGGGCCTTGGCGGCGACCCGTCGACGTACGGCGCCAGGGAGGAAGCTGAAGGGAGACGTGCGGGATAGCACGTCCGCCGCCTCCGCTTTGCGTCGCTTCTTCTCCTCCGGTGGCAGCTCCTCTGTTTCGCGCTGCGGACACGATAGAAAAGAGCATTTTTATTTTGATTATTAATTATCGTTATTAGTTCAATAAAGATGGGCGAGTAAGGTACGTGGTGCAGGAGGCCCTTGAACTTCTCGACGGCCTTGAGGACGGTGCTGGCGACGACCAAGCTCTCGAACTTTTTATGGAGAGCAGTCTGCAGCTGCTTCTGCGCCTCCTTTTCCTCCATCTTTTCGGCGATGGGCAACTGCCAGTCGATGTCGGTCATCTGCATCTGCATCTTGCTTGCTTGCGTGCTACTCTACCTCTGGGTGGCGCTCACTGTGCCTCGGGCTGTCGGCTCGCTGCATTGCCTCCAGCTGAAGTGGAATTTCTGTTGGGCGTCAGCCAGAAGTGCGGGAGGGTCCGTGTGGCTGCCACGGTACTGGTGTTGACATTTTTAGAATTCCTTTTAAACAGCCACTAATTACACTGAAGCAGGGCAGGAATCTAAAGAATGTGGTACTCCTGCGTGGGCGCAGGTGTTAGTCGATGGGCTTGAGCTTGAGGGAGCCAATGCGGATGAGCCACTGGATGTATTCGTTGTAGGTGATGTGGCCCGAGCCGTCCGCGTCGAGCTCCCTGAAGCACTGGTCGAAGGTCTTGGTCGTGAGGCCGTGCTTGACCAGATCCGCGTGCGTGTGCCTGCGCCGCGATCTCTGGCGTCAGCCAAGCGCCACACGCACGACACGCACGCATGACACCGCACACGCCCACTCGCAACATGCACGAGCACGCTCCAAACAAACCTGAACTCCTCGGCGTTGAGGCAGCCCGAGTGATCGCGGTCAAAGTACTTGAAGTACTCGGAGCAGCGGGTGAGCACCGCCAGCTCGTCCTCCGAGAGCTGGAGGTTCTGGAACCGGTTGTCGGTCCTCCACCACTTCTGGAATTCATCGTAGGTGATCGAGCCCGAGCCGTCCCTGCGCGAGCAAAGATGAAGATTGGATCGACAGCTGTGAGTATCAATTAAATCAAAGCAGGCCAAAGGGTAGTGTTGAAGAGCGAGGGGTACTTGTCGATCATTTTGGCCGCGTGCTCCGCCTCGGCCGGCGTCAAATAGTGGCCCATCGAGTAGCACTACACGCGAATTAGGGCTCCCTTCAACTTTCCCATTCATCTTTTCCTCACGATGAAAAGGGAGGAAGAGAGGGGGGGGGGCTAACCAGGTCTTGGAACTCAGATTTGGAGATGCAGCCGCTCTTGTCCTTGTCATGCTTGTTGAAGGCAATCCGCGACACCGTGAGACCACCGCCTCCTCCGTACATCTTGTTGTTGTTGGGTTGATTTATTACCCAACCGAACAGGCGTTGTGTTGCCAAGCAGCGCCAATCACTTTGAATTCTTATTGTTGGCCATCGCCAGTTGTTTGGTGGTGTGTTGTTGTTGTGGCTCAGCAGTAGTAGAGGCCACAGCCTCCTCGCTCGTAGAAGAGGTGCTTGTCGGTGGAGAGGTGCACGCGCGTGCCGGGGAACTCGGGGACGGCCAGGAGCGCGGACTGCATGGTCTTCTCCACGACCAGCTGCAGCCGCGGGGCATTCGATGCTCGCAGGAATCGCACGATGCCCTCCGCAGTCACATTCCCCACCTTCGCCAGTCCTGGAGTTTGTCACCGTCAGGTACGCACGCACGCACACAACACGACACGACACACGACACACGAACCTAATCGCTCCAGGGAAGAAGGGATGCTGAGGAGGCCAGCGTCGGTGACGCCCTTGGCTCGCGAGACGCGCAGGCTCAAGAGGCTGGCGGGGAGGAAGGCCAGGCCCTCGTCCTCGAACATGCCGCCCACAATCTGGAGCGACACCAGGCCGAGGTCCTTGAGCTTGCGCATGCCCTCGTTGGACAGGTTGACGTGAAACAGGTTGAGCCGGGTGAGGTGGCGCAGCCGAGACCATCGCGATTTCAGCAAACACAACACAAACACACGACACACGGACGACACAATCGACAGAGGGTACAACATTTAATACCTTTATCTGTGACCGCTGTGTTGCTCAAGTAGATGGCCTTGAGCGAAAATGGGAGATACTCGATGCTGGCGTCTGTGATTTGAGTGAACCCGCAATCCAGCGATGCTAGACCTGTTGGGAGAGGTTTGGGCCAAAACATTCGATCAGCGATAGGCCACGCACGTCCACGCAAACATGTAATGAATGTGGCCTTGTGTTCTGACGCTCGAGCCATACAAAGACGGCGCGGCGCTGCACTGCGTCGAATACGCTCCCACAAGGCCAGTGTGACAAAGAAAACAGAGGGTTTGTTCTATGCCGACGCTTAGACGCGCGAAGTGGTCCTTTCCTTCACACGCTCTGTCCCGGCAAACGGAACACGCACGCACTTCACCGCACACGCATCACTGCACATGCAGAAGAACAGCACGTGCCTTCTGGGATGTCGGTCAGCATAGAGTCCACGACGGGGCAGTTACGGAGGCAGAGCTCCTTGAGGTTGGGGCAGCTGGCGAAGATGAAGGGAAGGCATCGCCGGATCAGCTTCTTCGGCTTCGAGGGCGGCAGAATGTAGGCGCCCACCGACGCCAGCCCCAACTACATACAGCACACCATCGCACGCACCGCACTCGCATGAGCTCAGGCGGTAATGAAGAGGCGCAGGTTGAGGTGGAGGAGCATGGTACCTTGCGCCAGAAGCGAGAGGTGAGGAGGACGGAGGACAGGGACGCAAAGATGCAGACTTGTCCCTCTGGATTCCGCTGCTGGCGCGCCACGAAGCCCAAGATGTGCATCCACAACTCGACCGGTAGGTCGTACGTTTCTGATGCCCTTCCATCTACTTCTTCATTATCCTGCTCCTCGTAAGGCGCGCTGGGGCAATTTATGTCTTCCATCTCCGACTTGATTTCACCTCTGTCTTCGCGCAGCTCATCGCGAACCTCGGCTACACCGCTCAGATCCTTCCCACGGGTGGTCGCTTTGTCTTCCCACATCCCAGGAATTACTGATGCTGATGCTCGTGGCAATGCCGGTGCAGAAGATGCAAGGTTTGCTGTTGTGAATTGAGACAAGAGGACGAGCATCTGGCCCATCGTGGCCCGTAACTCGCGCATCTCTAGCCGCATCTCGGCCATCTCTCGCTCCAGCCCTTCGATCTTCTCGCCCAGCCCGTCTTCCATCTCTCTCGTATGATTTATTAAAAATCCTTCCAATTTGATTATTTGTTCCCCCTCGTGAAACAGGGAAATCGAGAGAAAAGAGAAAAGAAAACAATGGCTGCTTGTTATTTCACTGGTCAGGAAGAGGGAGGTGGTGGACAGGCAACTGATGGAGCTTGGGACAGGGCTCGTTCTCGCGCTTGACGCTGATGTGCAGATTGCGCCGGGCGGCGAGCTTGCGATCGACGTCGGCGGCGTGCAGGGCGGCGTGCAGCTCCTCGTCGAGCACGAGGTAGCGCAGGTTCGTCGCCAAGTCGAGGAGGAAGCTGAGCAGGCCCGGCCCAGTGAGCTTCTCCATCTTGATCAGCGCCATGCTCTGCACGGCCAGCGGCAGGCCACGGAGCCCGGCGTCGGTGATGGTCGGTACGCTTTCGAGCATGAGCGAGATGAGCGTCGGCGGGAGGTAGCGCATCCCGTCGTCCGAGAGCTTGGCCTGCCTGATGACCAGATGCCGCACGCGCGTCTCGGCGAGCCTGTGATTGACAGGATGAGAATGAACGCCTCAGAGAGCACGAACATGAACTATATCGGCCAGTGTCAGTCACTTACGTCTGTTTGCTGCTGTTGGTAATGTTGCACCGCGAGATCTCGAGGATCTGCAGGTTAGGCAGCGGAAGGAGCGTGGCGATCACGTTATCGTTCCAGAGGTAGTTCTTATCTCCGATGGAACCCACATGTAAGCGGAGACACTCGATCGAGGGCGGCAAGAAGGCGGTCACGTTCGTCACCTGTTGATAATCCGATCACCAGCTTTGAATTAGAACACCGAGCTCTGGCAGCACCTGCAGTTCAGAAGGGGCTGCACCTGGGCAGAGAGCGTGAGCTTTCGCAGGCGTGTAAAGCGTTGAGCCATCTTCTTGGCGCTGATGGGTGAAATGATGACTTGCCGCAGCGAGAGGGTGTCCAACCGAGACGGCAGGTCATTGAAGCCGTTGTCTGACGGGTTTGTCGTAAGTACACCGCCGCAGTAGCTGAGTGCATAACACCAAAACTTATGGCAGTACCTGTGATGGCCATGTTGTCTATAGACAGAGCCTTCAGCGACAGCGGAAGGTACTCCAGCGCCTCCTCGGTAATCTGCGTAAACCCACAGTCGAGCAGTGTGATCCCTTCAGGCGTCGAGAGAGTAGAGTGTGAGCTCAGCACGCATGAAATAGAAATGACAAGAGGTCGTACGCTCAGGCAAGTGGTAGAGCATAGAGTTCACGATGGGACAGTTCCTCACGCGCAGCGACCGCAGATTGGGGCAGTTGCCGAAGAGAAAGGCGAGGCACTTTCTGGCCAGCTTCTTTGGCTTCATGGGCGACATTGTGTAGGAGGTCACCAACGACAAACCGATCTGTTATACCGGGCAAGGGTCAAGAGCAAGTTAGTAGAAGGACCCGGGGAGGTCGTGCCGATCAAGAATCGTTTGCGTGTAGATTTTCAAGAATAAAACAAATTAAAGCGATCGAAGGATGCGTACCCGTCGCCATAGCTTGCAAGTAAGGAGGGTAGCGCTGAGTGATGCGAAGGGGGATTTCTTGGCCAAGACGAAGGACAAGATGTGGGTCCACACTTCAACAGGTAGTCGCTGCAGGAGGTAGCAATCGCTCTCCACCTCCGCCTCGAGCACGTCCTCTCTGCCCACGTGCCCATCCTCAAACTCCACCCTCCGTCGCTTACCGCTGCGCTGTCGCATCGTGTCGTCCTCGTCCTCCTCCATAAGCTCCTCTTCGTCTTCCATCTCATTCATCTTCAGACTGCCAATTCCGTTAAGCCCCTCCAGCGACTTGCGAAGTTGTGGCAGTCTCTTGGGTGAGGAGATCCCCTCGATGTCGCGCTCTCGTTTGAACGACCTTCGATGCTTTGTCCCCATTCGTATGTCATCATCCGAACCTTCGGTGAATGAGAGAGCTTTGCTGTTAGGAGAGAAGTGTCGTCCTGGCGTGCCCGTGTCGATGGAAGCGGAAGATGTGGACAGGGAGGAGGTGGGTAGATGGGTAGTAGGAGAAGAGGAGAGCAGTTGAAACAAATCCGTCAAGCGCCGATCGAGCAGCGATTTCACATCAGCCATTTCCTGCTTGAGTTCGACCATTTGTGCCTCCAGACGGTCAATCTGGGTCTGCTTTGCGTTGGCCTCATCATCCCTCTCCATCTCTCAATCTTTGCGTTACTTTGTGGCGCTTCAATGCGCACCAACAGGTCGGTCTTTCGCGAGGTAACCAAACCGGAAAAAGAGGCGGTTTCAGAACAGTCTCGAAAATTTCGTAACGCGCCATTCTATTGGTCGGCATGCTCGTGCAGAAGCTGGGCGCAGAGGCCAAACGTGAACGAAGGGTCGTCGAGGTGGTAGAGGCCCAACATGTCGGTCGTGTGTCGTATGGCCTCCTCCTTGCGCTTCATCTGCCGCTTGAAGTGCGCCGACGACCGGTTGCGCTCCTCGATGAGCCCGGCCTCGTGCTGGACGCGCGCCATCAAGTAGTGAGTCTCGATCTGCTTGTCGAGGTCCTGCAGCGGCCTGTAGCACGCGAGTGCCTTCTCCAAAAGACCCAACACGTCGACCACTGTCGATACATGAGAGGTCACGCATAGTGAGTTCTTCTACTTCTTCAAGTTATACAGGCCTGCGCCTGCACTGGTCGTACCGTGGCCTTGTTGCGGCTTCAGCATGTACAAGTGGCACTTGGCCATGAGCAAGAACGTGTCGGCTCTGTCAACAAAGGGAGGTGAGGAATGAACCGCTGGTGAAGGAGAATAATGGGTTGGGTGGAGAAAACGCACTTGACGTGGAGAGGGCAGTGCTGCATCACCTGCGGGAGAACGGCGTGTAGAGAGGACAGGGCCTTCTGGGCATTCCCCAGCTGCAGGTGGATCTCGGCCAGGCGCACGGTGGACATGACGAACAGGTTGTCCAGGTTGAGGTTCTCTGATTGCGTGAGGCAGCTGAGCACGGAGGTCAAGGCAGCCACCGGGTTTCCGGACTTCTGGTGGATCTGCGCCAGCGTCAGCAGGTAGGCAATACTCTGCAGCTCCATGTTCTTCTTCTTGCACTTGCTGATGAGCTTGTTCACAACAGCAAATGCCTTGATCGCCGAGGAAGGGGACACGAGTCAGTGTTGGCCAATTGTGGAACGATGGAGTAAGATGAGATGTGAACATATGTACCTCAGACAGCTGCCCTCGAGCGACCATGAGAAGAGCGGAGAGGTGCAGGGCCTCTGCCGCTGCTGTCCAGTCCCCGTTCGTAGCAGCCATGGCCTTTGCCTTGTCCACCAGCACTTGGCAGCGCGAGTACTCGCACCTGAAGCGAGGCGTCAACCGACAGTGGGCGAATGCGAGAAGTGAGAAGAAGTGGGCCTAAATACCTTCGCAGGAACCATTCATGCAGAATGTGAACGGCGTGGATGGCCCAATGGTGCCGGGCGCTCCCCACGGGGAATCGTAGGTGAGCCTCGGCGAGCACGCCCAGAGCGCCGTGCATGTCGCCCTCCCATGCATGCTGCAAGGTTAAGGTGGCTGTTGTCAGAACATGCACGCCTCCATAGCGTCAGACGCAGGCATGCGTACCAGCGCAGCTAGATGGCAATACGCAGCGCAAGTGCTTTCGATCTCTGCCTTGTCTCCGTAGTTTTCGAGCACGATCTGCGACGAAAGCATAGCGAGCTCCTTGTGCCTTCAGCCAGTACGAAGAACGTCGTGAGGTCTTGCTCGCTGCGTCAATATGAGAGGAAGAACTACGTACCCATAGAAATCCCACATTCCCATCTTCAGGAAATGGCCCGCGTTCATGAGGTCCGCAAACGAGTTGTTCATGTTGGCCGACATGCTCGCTTCTATCAGCTCCTTGACTCTCAACGGGAACGTGCCCTAGAGAAACCACGTCAAACGCGGGTGAGTGGGGGGGGGGGTTCTTCAACGCGTTTCTGCGAGTGCTTGCAGAGAACGAGCGTATAGGTACCATGTTGGCTGTCGAAGAGGGCAGGCCTGGGAGTCGAGGTCGGCTTGTAGCATGGAAGAGGTTGTACTTGGCCAGCGCCAGAGAGCTGAGCGAGTAAAGGTGCTGGTTGTGCAGTTCCTTCGCTCGCGCGACGCAGCGTTCGAGTAATTGCTTGAGCTTGTCATCTGCCGCCCTCGTGTCCGTCGCATTCGTCTTTCGCTTCGTGTTCGGCCGGACGCGATCCCGTGTCTGGCGGACTGAGCGGTCTTGTTCCTTGTGTCGGTTCCCTGCCTCCTCTCCGGAATTCGTGCCGTTCTCTTCAAAGGCAAAGATCTGGGCCTCCGTCAAGCGGCACAGCCACATAAGAGCGAATGCCAGGCAGTCCTCGTCGTTCCTCTCCTGGGCCACGCGCACTGTTTCGTGGATGGCCTACAACATGTGGGAACTGCAGTCAGTGCGGATGTCCTCACAATCGCTCAAGCGCCAAAGCAAATAAAAGCGCGGCACCGCATCGTACATCAAGAGATTGTTCGTAGTGCCCGAACCGATAGTGTGTTGCAGCAAGATTGAGAATCGCGTAGGGCAACGTGCTCTTGGTCCTGATCAACTGTGTGCTTGACTGGTCGTCGGGATCATCCATGACCGAAACGACTTCGTTGTCCTGAAGAAGGGTAAGAGTGCGCCGAAGGCCCAGTTGTGGTCGCGAGGTAACAAGATATTGAATGCGGTACCCGCATACACGTGTCAAAGTAGGCGTGCAATGAATCCATTGCCCCGTCATACTCGCGGTGGTGCAGATGGTATAAGTAACTGGCCACAGGAAAGGACGTTATTCAGTCCCCGCACATAGGCATATTTGGGTGCTGAAGACAAGCTTTCTTGGTACCTCAAGTAGTGAGACTTGCCAATGGCCGTGGGTGCAATCTCTTTGATTGCTTCTATCCTTTGCTCGATTTCGTGCTGCGGCACTCTCCCGATCATCTCTGCCGGGGCGTGTTGAGCGGCGAGCAACTCGTTCATCAGCCAGAAGAATTGGCGTACCCTCTATCTTGGCGGCTTCTTCATGAACGAGCTTTTCTGCTTCGTAAGGCGACAGAACGAACCGTTCCTCTTCATCTAGTCCGCCATGAAGAAGCCGATCAGCCGCGCGTGTCATCGCATCATTGTATCATCACTGGAGGTAAGGAGGTGATGGCCTACCAGTGGTGCAGTAAGCAACCAGGCTCGAGTACAGACGAGAGAGTGCGGAGAAGGCCATTTTATCGAACGCGAGGTGCAACCGCCGCAAGAAGATGCCCAGCAAGCTGGTTTTGTCCTGGTTCAGAACCGCAAGATCCATCAGCGCATGGCGAAAGCTGAGCTCTAAGAGAACGGGGGCGCACGATGTCAGGAAGGCCAGGCAGCGAGGCCTCGTACAGCGAGGAGAGCTGCCGGAAGAGCTCGTACACCTCATCCGGTGATCGGCATAGCCTCTCCAGCTGCACAACCACATGCGAAAATGGGACAGGGTGCCGGCACGAGTTGGTTGGTGGGCAGCCGTACCTGTTCGCGCAATCCATCCACGATCTCGTCCAGCTTGTAGGCTGACATGGCTTCGATGAACTGGGCGAGTGTCTTCTCGCGATCCGTGGCCAGTGCCTTGACCTCTGCAATCAAGAAACTTGCTAGTTGTGGTCGCGTGTGGCCAAAGATGGCCATCTGTTCCTCATCCCTGACGAGTTCACTATCTTCTGCGCTCGCCGACAGCAGCACGAATTCCTTCACGAGGAGCAACAATGCGAGCTTGTACGGCGTGATAAAAATGGGTACACCACTCTCGAACGGATTCGATGCACCGCTCGATCCAATTGCCTCCTCTCCGTTCATTCTTTTGTAGAAAATTTAGAACAAATCGGCGAGCACAAGAGAAAATCTGTGCTCTGCATTTTGGCGGGAACAAACATCAACTGATGGAGCACGAGGAGGTTGGTTCGCAGATGCAAGAGCGCTACCCCCAGCAGTACAGGGTGCTGCGACAGCTGCGGGCGGACCTGGTGCAAGTGAAGGGTTGGCAGCACATTGAAACTCGTGAAAATGCGGACCTGGGGCTGTGTTATCTCTATGGTTGGGTGGGTTCATCTTCAACGGAAGGTGAGATTCCACAAATCGTGATCCCTTGCACGACGCACGAGTCCCTTAGCATGGCCAGGTAAGGCAAACCAATCCACTTGCCGTGCACGAGTCTAGCAATCGTGCTGAGTGCCCGTGTGTAGGATGACAAGTCTACTGGCCCACCTCACCGAGACGAGCGACACTCCCGCCAAGCCGCAACTCACGCTCGGCTTCGTGTCCAACGACTCGTCGCTGGTCTACTACCGACTCACGGCTGGTCTGGCCACACCCCAGCCCTAGACCACCACCGCGGAGCTCCTTTGTACATACGGCCCTCTCGTCTAACTGTTGTAATTACAAAACTGAGAACCAGACGTGTCTGATCACACCGCGCCGCGCCGACCACCACCGGCAAGTGCTCACTCACTTGACGATCTTCTCGAGCCTGTTGAGGTGGTTCTCGTACTGCCTGGTGGCGTCCTTCAGTCGGTAGACGAGGTCCTGCAGCTCTTCGAGCGAGCACGAGAAGGTGACGTCCTTCGTCTCGCCGTTGCCCACCTCGGTCTTAAGGGTGATGTGGTACACCAGCTGGTCGATCCTCTCCAAGTTGGCCGACTTGATGTGGTAGTCGATGCGCCAGTCCACGTCCACGACGTGCGGGTGGTTGAAGCTCGTGTACGAGAGCAGCGACCGCAGAGCGGCCTTGTGT
>CACVKS010002022.1:0-15319 GCA_902749335.1 Acanthamoeba triangularis
ACCACCACCACCACCACCACGCGGGAACAATCACCACAAGTGAGTCGACAAGCTTCGCGAAGGAAAAGAGTGCGCACCAATGATCGTGGTGGCGATGCCGAGAAACTTGAGCCAGCCCTTCTCCTCCCGCCCCAGAACCACGCACACGATGCAGGTCCAGATCGGGATGAGCAGCATCAAGACGGCTGCGCCATCACAGACAATGGCAAGTGGTAAGGCCTTTGTCTGTCATAGAAGGGAGAGGCGCACGACGAACCTGCGTTGGTGGTAGTTGTGAGGGACAGGCCGTACATGAAGGTGGTTTGGTTGGCCCAGAAGCAGCAGACGCCGAGAAGGACGGCCACGACCACGTTGCGGGCGCTGAGTGCGTCCGTTGTTCGCCACGCCTCACGATCGGCGTAGAGTGCCGCGAGGAAGAAGAAGGGCATGCTGGCGCACAGCCGCAGGGTCATAAAGACGCCTGGGGTCATGTAGCCTGGTGGTGGTGGCAATCAGAGAGTGAGGCAGTAACAGAATGGAAACAGCTGTGAAGGTTAAAGAGCGAACCAAGTGCCAGCTTGGCAAAGATGGTGAGACTGGCCCAACTGAACTGTACAATGAGCAGCACCCCATGTGTCTTCAGCCTGCAGGTTGTGTAAATATTGTAACTAAAGAAAATACCAGCATTTAAAGAAGGGTAGGGGGTGTAGTACTGCTCTTGTGTGCTGGACATGCTGGCAGTGACATGAAAAAGAAGGGTGCAGTTGCACAACCACTCCTCCCCTGCTACGACGTTTGTCCCAATTGGTGGGGCGAATGGTGACAGAGACGCAACACGTTATTCTTTTGCTCCTTCGTTCTCGTTTTCTTTCTTCATTTACTCCTTTGTTCTCATTTCCTTTTCCTTTTCTTTCTTCTGTCTTATTCTGTATGCAGGGAAGGAGCAACTTGCTGCAGGCAACCCTCAAAGATATGGTTTCTCATCAACATCTGAAGAAGGTGAGCCTGAAGTGACCCACTGTGCGCCTATATGTCAGCACATAGAAATAAGGAACAAAAATGTGTTTTTATTTTTAAAGCAGGCCAACTACTCACTACAGTCCTCTGAGCAGTCTTCAGAGCTGCATTCACTGCAGCAGGAACCGCAGCTGCTCCGCTCATCTTCGGTGGTGAGCCACTTGTTGAGGATGTGGCACAGCTTGGTCTTGTCGAACGGCTTCGGCAGCCAGTCGTCCATGCCCGAGTCGATGCACTTGCGCCGGTACTCTGTTGTGGCCGACGCCGTCAGGGCGATGATGGGGATGTGACCGATCTCGGCCTTGGTCCCGCCCTGCCGCTCCCCACAAAAGTCCTCCTCTTCTCGGCTCTCCTCGTCTTGATGATGATGCCGTTGCTGCTGCTCTAGGTTGTCGGCTCCGCCCGCGTCGTCGTCTGACGACGTGCCCTTGTCGCTGTCGCTGGCCCGGCCGCCCTCGCTCGACGGCTCGGTCTTGGCCGACTGTCCGCCGGCTTCTCGATCTCCCGTCGGCGACGTCGGCGTCGCTTTGTTCTTCGCCGTGCCGCGGCAGTCGCCGTCGCGTTCGACCGTCGCCTTGGGGTCCGGGTGCGCCGGGTGGATGGCCACCACGGCCTCCTCGTCTTGCTTCTCGAGGCGGCGCGAGGCGGCGGCCGACGGCGTGCAGTCGACCGTCGGGCCGCCGGCGCAGGGGTCCCGCTGGAAGGAGGCGAGCTCGCGCTCGCGGATCTTGCGGGTGGCTTCGAACCCGTCCATGAGGGGCATCTGGCAGTCCATGAGCACGGCGTCGAACTCCTCCTCGTCCATGGCCTGGATACACTCGAGCCCGTTGTTGGCCACCCGCACGCTGCATCCGAACGAGCGCAGCATCCGCACGCCCACCTTCTGGTTGATGATGTTGTCCTCCACGAACAGTATCCTCCGCGATGGCAGTTCCTCTGTGTTGCGTGTCGTGTCGTGTCGTGTCGTGTCGTGTCGTGTGTGCGGTGAGATAGCTGGAAAGAGGGGAGTAAAGAGAGCGAGAGAGTAGTACCAGAGGGGGTGCAGGGCGGGACGTGCTCTTCGGCCTCGTCGGAGAGGAGGAGGAAGCTCTCCATCTCCTGCGAGTGGATGGGCAGGGTGACGGTGAACCAGAACTTGGAGCCGCGCCCGAAGGCCGACGTGCAGTGGATCTGGCCGCCCATCGACTCGCACAGCCGCTGGCTGATGGCCAGGCCCAGACCCGACCCGCCGTACCGTCGCGTGATCGACGAGTCCACCTGCGAAAACGCCTGCGGCCACATTCACACGTCAGCACTAATAATAAATAATAAAGAGAAAAAGATAATAAAATATCTTGAAACTAATATAAAAGATAGTCGATGTAACCACCTTGAATAGTTGGGAGAGGTGTTCCTCGGCGATGCCGATGCCGTTGTCCTCGACCTCGACGCGCAGGTCCTCGCTCTCGTCGATGATGCGCACCGTGACCGTACCGCCCTCGCCCGTGAACTTGATCGCGTTGCTGATGATGGGCCGTTCACCGTCAGCACTGAAGTTCTCTCGAGAGACCCGATTAAGAGAGAGTGAGGGCAATGAGTACCTGACGAGGTTGAAGAGGATCTGCTTCATGCGCAGTGGGTCGCCGATGCGAACGGGGTAGCGCACGTCGACGGACTTGCGCAGCTGGATCCGCTTCTGCTCGGCCTGGGCGGCAAAGACCTTGAGCAGGGCCTCGAGCTCCTGGACGGGCTTGAAGGGGAGACACTCGAGCTGGAGCCGCTTGGACTCGATGCGCTCGATGTCGAGGATGTTGTTGATCAGCGCCAGCATGTGCTCGCCGCAGTCGCGGATGATCTCGGCGTTGTCGCGCGTCGCGTCGTGCTTCGCTACGGCCGAGGGTGGGATTGCCTCGAGCAGCATCGACGTCGAAGCAATGATGCCATGAAGCGGCGTACGAAGCTCTGTCGTGTCGTGTGGCGTTGGCCGTGTCATGTCGTGCCAGAGTGAGTGAGTGCTACGCTTTTGGGGGAACTCGCGCCCAGGGACAATGGTGGTACCGTGGCTGATGTTGGCCATGAACTGGCTCTTGGCGTGGGTGGCCTCCTGGAGCTGCTCGTGGGCCTCCTCGCGCTCCTTGATGGCGCCCTTGAGCTTGCCGATGGCCTGGTACCGCGACGTCTCGTGCACGAACGCCGTCGTGCCCACGATCAAGTAGCTCATCACCACCACAAACCACTACCACTCCCACCGGCCCCGACCACATCGCAGACCTTCGTCAGCTTCCCACGTTTGTTTGTTTTGGTTTTTTTTTTGTTTTGTTTTTTTTTTTTTTTTTTTCCTCTTTCAATTCCAACGTAGAAGATGAGGATCTGGGGGTGRCAGTACCTTGTGGATGGGTGGCAGGAGGACGAGCTCCTCGGAGGGGGGGATGACGTAGCACGAGAGGAAGACGAAGACGGAGATCTGAGCGACGATGAAGATGAGCGACCGCAGGCCGGCCGTGGCGCCCATAATGTAGAAGAGGAGCGTGGGGATGAAGAGGAGCCACAGCATGTACTCGCTGACGAGGCCGAAGTTGAAGCAGACCACGACAGTGCCCATGTCGATATCGATGAGGAACAGTGCCGTGACCAGGTAGAGATTCTGCGTGTAGTAAAGGAGCACGACGAGGCTCAACTCCACCACGAGGTAGGTGAGAGCGGCCGAGCGCAGGAAGGTGAAGAAGGGGCCGTCGTAGAAGAGGGCCGAGCAGACGAGGAAGAAGTTGTAGAGGATGAAGAGCAGGATGGTGCAGAGCAGTACGGCGCACTTGCGTCGTTCCTCCCTGTCCTTGGAAACGAAGAAGGTGCCAAAGAGGTGTGGCAGGCCCTCGTAAATCTTCTCGGGTAGTACTGCCATTCTCGCTTTGCGTTGAGTTTTGCGATTTCTACGTGGTTCGATTATCGCTGGAGATGAAGGTCTGTGGTGGTTGTTTTCGATTTGTCGTGTGGCGGAGAGGATTGGAGGTCACTCCCACCTGCGGACTGGTGTTTCACACTAAGCTGGAGAACTTCTTAGCCCTTCCCTTTGGCCACAAGAAGTTGGAGGAAGTTGGGGTGGAGAGAGGATGTGGGGCGTTAGGGTCTCGTGGAGTGGTGCTGAGGTGTTGGGGCTTATGATGCAACCCGGGATTGTTTGGTGAAAGAGCTCTCTGGCCAGAGCTAGGGCGAGGCGTGCGTCAAGCCTCAATGCGAGAAGATGATGAACTCGCGTGAGAGGAACAGTGCGCGATCTGGATTGGACCTGGCACGGCGCGAGGGCGCCAGATCAGCGGCTCGGCGTCGCCGGAGGCCCGGGTGGGGAGGATGGAGCGCCAAACCCTCAGATTCCAAGTCAAGCTCCGCAGGAAGACCAAGCCTTGTTGCAGGCCAGTGCAAAGATGTACCTCGGGGCACCACCTTCGCGGGTGAGAGGACGGGGGAGAGGGACACGGCACGCCCTTCCACGGAACAGGTTTTTATTTTCTTCAAGCACGCTGCCGCCATTGGCTTGAGAATGCCAACACAAAAAGACTAAATTTCTCTCACTCCGGTTCGGTCGCCAGTTCAACTTTACCCGCGGGGCATTCACTCGTCATGGCTTGGAGTTGGTGATCGTAGACTACGCAGGTGAACAGTGAGGTGCCGTGGTGTCAACTCCAGTCCGGACTGATAGGTCAACACCACCTTCTCTGTGAGCGTCTTGTCGGAGCCCTTGTTCGCACTCTGGCGTCGACGGGAACATTGTCCAGCAGCCTATTGGGGCGGCCGCGCCGGGTCTGGGCTGAAGGGGTCCTCCGCCTGAGTCCCGTCCTTGACTGTGCGCCGGGCGAACCGCTGCCAAAAGAAAAACAAAAGAAAAAGATAACGGTCGAGAAAAATAAAAGAAAAAGGATTGGGTAGAAGATTTCTGTGGGTGTGAAGGCTGTGGCCACAGTCCCCCCCTTTGGCAAACCAACCAATGGACGACGCACTGCATGCAGGTACCTGCTCTATATCTTTAAATTCATCATTTAATCACGTGTTGCCAGCTCACATCGATGCAAGCAGAACCAATGCACGCACCCCCTCCACAGCAAGAAGTGCCCTCCAAGATGGACGACGATGGAGAGGTTGAACGATGTTGCCGAATCTGCCGCGGTCCAGAAGAGGAAGTAGAGGGGGAAGAGGCAGGCGAATCCCTCGGCAAGCTTATTCGTCCCTGTGCCTGCAAGGGTTCTCTACTTTACGTGCACGAGGTAAGTCGCTAGACCCATGCAACCACCCATCGTCATCGTCATCATCTATTGATATCATAAATCATCATTTAAATTTGATTCATTCATTCCCTCCTTCGCTTTGTGCAGAAATGTCAGGAGATGTGGATCAAGACGTACATTCGCCGGAGCGACAAGAAGCCGGCGTGTGAGGTGTGCGGACAGCAGTTCCGCATCTCCTTCATGCAACCACACAAGGGCCTCGCCGGCTTCCTCTTCTCCTCGCAGTCACCACCGCTCGTCCACGCCATCTATCTCGTACGCCTTCCCTTTGTTGTTCGCCGCCCAGGGCACACACGCACAGCTCATCACCACCTATCACTGCAGTCTCTGTTGTACATTGGGCTCTACTGCCTGTTTCTCTTTGCCGCCGAGCACCACACGAAGCTGGCCGCGTTCTGTGTGATGGTGGCCGTGGGTGTGGGCGCCAGCGCCGCCCTCTTCTATCTCATCGCCTTCAGGTACCATCACCACCATTACCACCACCACGCCAAGGCCTGGCCGGCCCACTTGCTTCACACAATCACTCACTGACGTGGTCCATGGTGTGAGCAGGGAGGTGGACAAGCAGGTGCTGGTCTATTACATCGTGCCCACGTTCGTGTTTGCGATCATCATATTCTCGCAATTCATGGGCTACGCCAGTCTTTACTACAAGTGGCTCAGCTATCCTGGCCTCTCTCTAGAAGAGGTCCTCTCTCTCTCTCTCTGTCTGTCTTTTAATCCTCTTACTCTTCTTCTTCTTCTTCTAACTTGGGTTGGTGCTCTAGCAGGATCTTGAGTACAAGGCGTTCCTGCAGCAGATGACGTGGAAGAGTTCGATGGGGGTGCTGCTGGAGGGCATATCGTCGACCTCCATCGTTCTCAACATCGGTCTCCTCCTGTGCGTCTCCTCCGTTCGACTCTACAATTTTCTGCGCCACCTCCGCCGGTACGGCAGCACTCCCATTACATTAATGGTCTATTTATCTATTAAAATTATTGTTCTTTTTAATTTTAATTTTAATTTTTTGTTTTATTATGGAGCTCGACGTCCACACTAACATGGGCGTATGTGGTGGATTTATCAGGCACGGCGGCAGCCTTGCCAACGTGTGGATGACCGCGCCCGATTCGACCAGAGCGACAATCATCGGTACGCACGACACGCGACACGCGACACGCGACACGCGACACACGACACACGACACACGCGTACTGATGAGACTGTTCCTGGAACTACTAGGCTCGATGCAACTCGGTATATTCTGTTGGTTCTACGTGTGCGGACCCACGGGCAAGTGCGCGGTGTTTCTGGCCTACGTCGCCTTCGTCGCCGCCGCCAACTGGTTGCTCCGCTCCCGATTCTCTCGGGTATCCGTCTGCGTTTACTTCTTACCACCCGCCCACCGCGCCGGCGATGATGGCGCTGTCAACGCTAACTGGCCTCCTACCTTTGGAATGTAAAGAATGTCGACACAGGCCTGTGCCGACTGGCGTTGGCCATGGGCTACGGGTTCGTGGGCACGGTGCTGGCCGGCATCGGCATCACCCACTACCTCGCACTGCTGGCCGATGCCGACGTCGAGGCCTCGGCCTCGGCCTCGAACAGCGCGGCGCTATCGGTGCCGATGGATCAGCTCGCGGGCGAGACCCAAGTCGCGCTTCAAGAAGACGCGGAGATCGCAGCCGAGTTGGCAGCGTCGACGCAACAGCAAGAGGTCGACGTGATCAACGAGCTCGCCCACGCGACGGCGGAGCACGGCCCGGGTTTCCCGTTCTCCTTCCACCCGACGCTCATGTCGCGCAAGATGGCCGGAAACTTCGTTCGCTTCCTCTACGACAAGTCTGCGCGGGACGACCACTACGAGTACTGGAACCAGGTGCCCTCTCTCGCTTCGAATACCTTCCTTCGTTGTTGTTGTCGTCACCCAGCGCTGATCACCTGTCGCTCCCCCCCCCAACCAACGCCGCACACACGCACACGCACGCAACCAGGTGTACTACGTGTCGTTCTTCCTGTTCCAAACGCTGGGCATCTTCGGCGTGGCCATCTGGGTTCACGTTCGCGCAGTCTGGGATCACTTCAAGGAATGGCAGAACGCCCGCCGGCAGCAACAGCTCATGCTACTCCGTGACGAGGTACCACCCACTTGCCTGTGTGCGCAGTGATGTGTGCGTGCGTGTGCGGTGTGCGGTGTGTTCGTGTCTGATGCAACGAAATCGATGTGACACAGCTGTTGTTCAAGTTGAATGGCATGGAGCAGCAGCATCGCACGCTGGTTGATTCGGTCCGAAACAACCTGCCCGCCCGTAACGCGGACCCTCTTGCTGCCGCACCACCGGCGCCGGCGCCGGCGCCTGCCTCCGGGGGCGGCGACGAGCCTACCTACGGCGACGTGCAGGCGCACCTGCGACGGAGGCAGCAGCTCGACCGGGCACCGCGCCTCGGCCCGACCGACCACGTCGATCTCGTCACGCGCGAGGCCGAGACGGCCTTGCGAGGCGTGCAGTCCAACCTCGGCCATCTCGAGGATAGCGAAGATGGCGATGATGAAGAAGAAGAGCTCTACGGTGCTGGCGAAGACAAAGAAGAACAGCCCGACGAGCTGGAAATGGAGGAGGAGGAGGAGGAATTCGAGGAAGTCGCCGGCGCCGAGGCTGACGTGGACGGCGACGCGTCGACAACAGAGGCAGCGGAGAAGGGCAAGGAGAAGGCCGACGCCGACGCGGAGGCCGATGACGAAGTCGGCCAAGCGACGGGCGCGGCCCCGACTACAGCTACGTCGCCTCCTGCGGTCGCTCAGCGAGTGCCGCTTGATGCGGCGGAGGCTGCGGCTGCGGCGGCCGAAGAGGAGATCGGGAATCGGCTGCAGGCGGGCGCGCGCGAGTTCGTGTCGGGGGTGCGGAGCATCGACGAGCTGGTCACGCAGTACCTCCGCGAGCGGCGCACGGAGTCGCAGGCGGCCCTGTTCGCCCAGTACCTCCGCACGCACCTGTCGCCCTTCACCGCGCCGGAGAAGGTGCGGATGGTCTACGCCACGCTGGCCTACCTCGTCCTCTTCAACTCGGTCTACTTCTCGCTCGTGGTCATCGACCAGGACGAGGTCAAGAAGGTGTGGCTCCGCTACGTCATGGACTGCGTCGGCATGATCTCCATCCTCTTCTTCGTCCACTTCAACATCGGCGACTTCGAAGGCCGCAACGTCACCACCACCGCTGACGGCGAGTACGCGTCGGAGCTTCCGGCGGACTTGGTCGACGCGCTGATGATGGAGCGGAGTGGTGCGGTGGCGGTCGATCCCTACACGCTGCACTCGCTCAAGGTGGTGTCGCTGCTGTTGTTCCTCTCGATGGTCGAGTACGGCCTCATCGCGCTGGGCCTCACGGCGCGCCGGCTGGTGCGCATCTATCGCATCTGGCTCAACACGGGCACCGGCCACTTCGTGGTCCACGACATCGCCGAACCGGCGGCCGCGGCCGACGACCCCGGCGCGCCAGCACCGCCTCAGCCTCAACAGCCTCAGCCTCCGCAGCTACGACGAGAAGAAGAGGACGAACGAGAACGAGAAGCCGAGCGAAGAAACGATGAAGAGGCGGTGGAAGAGGGGCAGCGAGAGGAAGAAGAGAGCCAGCGGCTGCGAAGGAGGCGGGCTGCGGCGGCGGGCGGCGAGTAGACCGTCCACCGTTACAACAATGCGCCAATCCTGTACATACTCGCACCGCCAAACATCATGTTACTTTTTGTTCGTGTTTCAAACCAAATTCAATTTCAATTTGTTCCCGGGTAACCGCAAAGATGGAAATCAAAAAAAAAAATAGAAATGCAGGGTAACGGTTTCCTCCCGTTCGAACTCGAACTGAAAAGAAGATGGAGGCGAGCGACTGTACGTATGTGGGGCAGGTGAAGGCCGGGCGAAGGGAGGGCTCGGGGGTGCTGCTGTGCGACACAGGGCTGCGGTTCGAGGGCAGCTTCAAGAACAACCAGATCGAGGGACCAGGGGTCTTCGACCTGCCGCGGAAGGGGGGCAGGTGGAAGGGCAGCCTCCACCGAGGCGTCCCGTCCGGCCCGTCACTCTTCACCCTCCCCGACGGCACCACCTTTCAAGGTATCACCACCCTCCTCCTGCTGGGTCATTGTGCCACTCAATCATATCTACTTAAAATAAGGTCTCTATTGATGATTAAAAGATATACATATCTTTCTAATATGTTATTGTATACTACACTTCCAGGTGAGTTCAAGGACGGCAAGCCAGAGGGAGCGGCGAAGATAGTGTTCCCTGATGGCCGGGTGGTGGAGCTGCGCTACGCCAACAACCGCAACCCGTCCATACGCCTGGTGACCTCCCAAGGTACGCCCCATACTAGATCACGCCTTCCCTCCCTCCGCGCAAGTGAACGGCACTCACTCAGGTGTTTGTTGGTTTTGTGCCGTGTGGGTAAAGGCAACGTGTATGAGGGCACGCGGGACATGACCAAGGAAAAGCCCTCTCTGGAGGTCATGAAACAGCACCTCGAGCAGCTGAAGGAGAAGCCAGATCAGGTACTACCGCCAAGCCACTTCTTTCCCACGCCTGAATCATCAATTAATTGCTGTTATTTATTTATTTATTTAAATACATAAACTAACTACTTAATCAAAGCAGGACGACGAAACAAGCACGCCGAGTAACCGGGAGGCCAACCCCTGCTGGCACTTGATTACTTTCAACACATTCACTTCCAAGGTACCACCATCCAGTCCTGGGATTGAGAGAAAGAGCGGATTTTTCAATTTCTGCATTCTCTACTCCAGGATGGTGACGTGTACCGGGGCGAGTTTAAGGCCGGCAGGCGGCACGGGCAGGGGGAGATCCGGTACTCCAACGGCCGGCGGTACGTGGGCTCCTTCAAGAAGGGACGCAAGCACGGGCGGGGCACCTACACCCTGGCCGACGGCAGCCACTACGAAGGGTACTTCGCGAAAGGTGCGACCCCCGACCCTTAATGCAACATTTTCAATACACACGACCTCGGTGGTCTTACGTGTTATATATGTATATCTATATATGATTTATATTCTTAATGTGGAATTCGCAACGGGTAGGCAAGCGACACGGCAAGGGGAGGTACATGTCGGCGGACGGCACCAAGTACGAGGGAGACTTCGCCGAAGGCAAGAAGCACGGCTACGGCGTCTACACATTTGCCGACGGGAGCGTCTACCAGGTAAATCTAAGCGCTCCCGCTCGGGCCAAACTCGGAGAAATGAGAGAGACTGACCGGTTGCAATGCAACTCTTATTTTTGGTGAACTTGAATGTGCCCAGGGTGACTTCTACAACGACAATTTCAAGGGCAAGGGGCGGTACACCTATGCCGACGGAGAGTGCTACGAGGGCTACTTCGCCAACGACATGTTTCACGGCTACGGCGAGTACACGTTCTCCGGGGGCGACGTCTACAAGGGCCAGTACCGGAACGACAAGATGCACGGGCAGGGCACCTACATATACAAAGGCACCTCGCTCCCTCGTCTATTTATTATATATATATATATATATATCTACAATGTGATCAAAGATGTTGTTCGTGTTGCTCATCATTCTTCACAGACGAGCGGAAGTACTGCGGCAAATTTGCTGATGGTCGCTTCTGTGGGCACGGCGTATATACCTACCCTAACGGCAGCTACTACGAAGGTCCGCACCAAACATTTTATAACTTGTGCTCTGTAACAATCACCACTGACATAGTGCATGGCACGCCAGGTCCATTCCTGAACGACCAGAAGAACGGCCAGGGAACTTTCACCGACTACAACGGCCAGAAGTACCTCGAGATGTGGAAGATGGGCTCCCGGGTGAGCAGAACGCCCATCATCGTCGGTGGCGACAACGCTGGCGCGGCTCCCTGCGCCGGCGATGAGGACGAGCACTCGCCCGGCGGGCGCACATCGTCCAATACCTCCGTCGGGTCGAGCTCGGGCGACGAGGCGTGGCCTGTCGCCATGCGGTCCTCGCCCAGCAACAGCCTGGTGACCGACACCGTGCTCAGCGACACCCTTGACGACGCCTGGGACAACAGCCTCACCGCCGATGCCGTGGTCTCGCTGGTCAACAAGCTGAGCGAGGACGGCGGCGGTGGATGTGGCGAGGGTCCCAGCGTGATCGGCAGCACGATCGGCGTGTGGATCGGAAGCGGGATCGTGGGCGGCGGAGGCGCCAGCGGCGGCGGGGGCAAGTCGCAGCCGGGCAAGCAGAAGAGGAAGCGCGGGAGCAGCGTGTTCAGGCGCAAGGGCGACAAGGTGCACAGCCCCGCGGCCACATCGATCCTCCAGCAGCTGCGCGCGGCTGCGGTCGTGGCAGCCCCTGAATCCTCGTCGTCATCATCGTTGTCTGCCTCTGCTCCTACGACACCACACGGCACGGCCAGCTCCACGCACCAGCCCAGCGCAATGTCGATCTCCGGAGGCGCGACAGCCGAGCTGACCACGATGAGCGCTGGCAGCAAGAGCGAGAGAAGGAAGTAGCGCGATGGCCCTTGCCGTACGCCACGTCAGCACGGGGAATGTGTGGAATCAAACCGTTTCTTCTCCATTTCTCTTCCTTTTTCCTTTTGACGATCCGCGGAGATCGTTTGATGAACAGAGAAAAAGCAAACGAAATGGTGTCATCCGACCTCATCGGCAAGAACTCGAGGCTCCCACCAACCGCAAAGCACCACCGCAACTTTCCGCGCCTTCCTGCAGACTTGACGGCTCGTCGAACGGGAGATAACGCGTCTTCAACTCTGCACCATCAAACTGCGCACACGGGGGCCGTTGCGGTTTGATCGATTTTCCCTTCGGCGATTTGCCCTCCTCATCGCCCCCTCATCGATCCATGCTGCATTGATTGAAAAGTTCTTCATTTCGTTGTGTTCATCTTCGCTCTATCCTCATCTCCCCGGATTTTGAGTTAAAGCTCGACGGAACCAACGAGGTCGATGTCATCGCCCGTTTCCCTCTCTTCCCTCAGTTTCGATCGATTTCGAGAGAAAGATGATCCAGCCCATACCGAGAAGGTGGTGCCGACGTTGAGGGCTGCCCTCTACACGACCTCAGCACTTTCGACCTCTTCCTCACTTTCGGCTTCTTCACCTTTAGCCGGCTCTACACAATCTACATCGTCTTCGCTCTGGCAGTGGTGCTGGAACTGGTTGTGGTGGACCCTCGCCTGGACCTACATCGTACCCAGTCTCGGTCTTCTCCTCACCTTCTGGCTCTCGTGGCTGGTCTTCCTCCCGTGCGTGCTCTTCCTCCTCTTCTTCTCGCTCGGCAAGAAGATGCTGGGCTTCGCCTTCGTCTGCACTACCTTCGTGCTCGTGCCCCTGCTCAAGGCCGTCCGCTACACTCCTGGCATCGAGTCCGGCGTCAACCACCTCCTCAGGTTCGGCACTTCCCCTCTTCCTCTTCCTCTTCCTCCTACAAATCTCTCTCTCTACATCTCTATCTCTAATTATTTTTATTATTATTATTTGATACTACTGTTATTTGTTCGTCTCGTGCTCGTTGGTGGTCCCTGTCCTCCTCTTGCTGCAACGGTTGCTGCTTGGGTCGTGATGGTAGCGGAGGTCGTTAGCCATCGGCTTCACTTTCTTCTTTTCCTCTCTCTCTCTCTCTCTCGTCCCCTTTCCGTTGCTTTTCGCGAGTAGCGCCGTTGGCTTGTGCCTGGCATCCTCCATCGGCAAGGCTCAATCCTCGATTATAGCTGTTACCCCTGGGTTGAGGGCTGCTGTCACTCTTCTTCTCCTTCTTCTTCCCGTCTATGTTCACACATAGCACCAATCGCTTTGCTTTTTCTTAATCTCACCTTGGCCCAACCACACCCACAACAACAACACCCACAACTCAACCACAACGACACACAAAATACAACACAACACGACATCGCCACGACATGGGGCTTGGTGTGGGTGTGGACAGGTGGACGTTCATCGCGTGGTTCTACGCGCTGGTCTTCTTTGAGAAGCTGCTGCGATGGATTCTCAAACACTTCGTGGGTCACCACAAGGACACCAGCCGCCCCTACTCCCTCGTCAACGTCATGGACCCCTACTTTGATGGCTTCTGCTCTCTATCTTCTTCTTCTTCTTCTTCATCTTCAGCCTCGTCCTCCTCTTCGCTGTTCACTTCATGTACAACATCACCATCTTCCTCATCCTCGTCGTCATCTTCTCGAAGAGGCAAGAGAGCGGGGCAACCAGTAGATCTCCAAGAGGCCATGGTAGTGTCTTCATCGTTTCTTCTTCTACCCCCTCCTCCTTCTCTCCGTCTTTGCTGATATCAGTTCTTTCTTTCTTTCTTCTGCTTCGTACCTGTGTGGCGCCTCTGTGGTAGGAGCACACCTACAACGAAAGCCAGCGCGCGACCGAGGCCGAGCAGGAGCGCGAGGAGCAGGACCAGAAGGACATCATCAACCAGGACCACGAGTTCAGCAACTTTGAGTACTCCCACGCCAAGGTCTCCCTCCGCTCCTCATTCGCCTCTTCTCTTCTCTTTACTTTGTCTACCCTTCTTCTTTCCTCTCCTTAGCTTTCGCTTTTCGCTTCCTGTCGCTTTCGCTTTCGCTCTTCTTTCCCCCTCAGCCCTCGCTTTCGTTCTTCTTCTGTTGGGCTCACACGAATCGCCTCGGACGTTGGGCCTTGGGGGTTTGGCGTGTGGGAACAGGCCTACTCCCTGGCGCTGGCGGCGAAGATGGCCTACGAGAACTCGGACATCATCAAGTGCGAGGTGAAGAAGTGGGGCTTCACGCAGTGCCGCGTGGTGCGGTACCAGAACAGCAAAGCCTACATCGCCTCCAACGACGAAATGGTCCTCCTCGTACGGGCTCCCGTCTCCATTTCGCGTTCAAGTCCACGCCAGTCAACGCTCACACTTTTTCTTTTTCATTCTTTTTCCTTTTTCTTTTCTCCGCTTTTATCGTCGTACAACACCTCAGGTGTTTTGTGGGACGCACCCGCTCAACCTGAGGAACTACATCACCGACCTCCAGGCCCATCTCGTCAACGCCGGACCCCTCGGTAAGTCGCGCTACATAGATCATCTATTTATTTATTTATTTATTCACGTGATATATTCTCAAGAATGGTGACAATGTAACATGTTAATGGTGGTCAAAAAAACAGGATATGTACATAGCGGATTCCTCGAGGCCTTGGGCCTGCGGCACGTCGACGAAGAGGAGGAAGAGGAGGCCGAGCGACAGTACAGGCAGGAGTGGCAGAGGTCGCACCAGCTCCACAAGCACGCGCCCTCTTCATCATCATCTTCTTCCGCTTCATCGTCGTCTTTCTCTTCCTCGGCGTCTTCGCGCGGACGCAACTTGAAGCTGTCGCTCATGCGCGGCCGGCGCCGGGCGTCGCTCACGCTGCCCGTGGTGATGCGGCGAGATAACGGATATCGCTGCTCACCGGCCAAGCTGCTGCGAGCGCTGCCCACCCTGCCCAACAACCTCTGGTCCCTCATGCGCTTCGTTGTCCTCTGGCACCGACGCCAGCTTCTCCGCGTAACCGGTACATTACACCTCCCATGATGTCGTGTGCGTGTGCGGTCGTGTGTCGTGTTGTGTGTCGTGTGGCGCTTGTGCTGATTGCGTGTGCGTGGCGCGTTAGGGTTGCACGACTATCACGAGAAGCTGACGACGTCGTCGTACAACGCGCCGATGTACCACCAAGTGACCAAAATTTTGGACGAACTGGGCGTGCTCCAGGCCTACCCGTTCGCCTCTTCGACGCCCACCCGCACCAAGAGGCCACCGGTACGCACCACACTCGCCGCGTATTTATGAATCTATTTATATTTTTATATCTATGTATTTATTTATTTTTCATTTTTTCTGTGTAAAAAATAAGAAAGTAATGACTAATTAATTTGATTATGTTTTTATCCAACGAACGCGCAGCCGAAGCGAAAGTTGTGGGTGGCGGGACACAGCCTGGGCGGCGCCCTGGCGAATCTGTTCAGCGCGCAGATGGTCAACGACTACCCCGGTTCCGAGGACGCCATCGGCGGCGTCTACACGTTTGGCCAGCCGCGCGTCGGTGATCTGTACGTTGTCCCTATAGCCC
>CACVKS010002039.1:0-10881 GCA_902749335.1 Acanthamoeba triangularis
CGACACCTTCTTCGAGCTGCAGGGTCCTTCAGGTGCACTTGCGCATGACACACGCACAAGCACACGCACACGCACACGCTCACACGCAACGCACGACACGCGCACGACACCGACACTCATAGTGAGGCGCTACCCTAGGGACCGACGTGCACCACCACTTTGTGCAGCGATGGAACGGGGCACTGGACCACCATCTCGCAGGCGGCCATTGGCCCTCGCTCGAGCGGGCCAACAGCCTCCCGTTCCCTTCCAAGCTCACCCCGCCCTCCGACCAAGGTACCCTGCGTAATATATAAAATAAATTAAGAATTAATTGCATATTTAATTACTGATAATCAAAAAGAATTAATTGCATATTTAATTACTGATAATCAAAAAGAATTAATTGCATATTTAATTACTGATAATCAAAAAAAAAAAAAAAAAAAAAAAAAGGCAACGCTACGGTGCAGGTRCAGCGCTCGGTGCGGCCGCAGAGCCGGGGCGGCTACACCGACTCCACGCCGACCGTCCTGCCGCCCGACTTCTCCGGCCGGCCCACGCTCGACATACGCGAGGGCGAGCAGAGCATCTATGAGCAGTACAAGCTGGGTACCCTCCGCCGCCACCCGTGGTCGTGTGTGTGTGTGTGTGTGTGTGTGTGATTGCCCACACGCCATGGGCGTTCGCTCATCGACCGCATCGCTGTCTTCATCCGCAGCGTTCGGTGCGGCCAAGCGCACGATCTACATCGAGAACCAGCACGTGGCCCACCCGCTCCTGCTCGACCTCCTGATCCAGGCCCTCAAGCGCGGGCACGCACCACCACCTGTGCGCTTAGACACCACTTCTCCTCCAACCAGTCTAACTGTGTGTCGTGTGTCGTGTGTCGTGTGGCGTGTGTCGTGTGTGTGTTGTGTCGTGTGTCGTGTGTCGTGTCGGTGTGGGTGTAGGGTGGCGGTGGTATACATGGCGCCGGCGCTGGTCGCGTGCCCCCCACCTGAGTCGTGTGTGTGGGCGCCCACAGTGCCGAGGTCGCGCTACGCCGAYGTGTGGGTCCGKCTGGCGGAGCTGGCCACCCTCGACAACTTCGTGTTGGCCGGACTCGCGGTCGCCAACCCCGACCGACCACACGGCTACCAGATCGAATACGTCCACTCCAAGGTGCCCCGCCTCGCCAGGCCCACCCCCATCGTCTCACTGCAAACCTAACCATGCGCGCGTGTCGTGTCGTGCCATGCGTGTGCGTGTGTCGTGCCGTCCCGCGTTTGCAGGTGGCGATAGTGGATGGGGAGTGGTTCACGGGCGGGAGTGCCAACCTGGTGGATCTCTCGATGGAGAAGGACCACACGGAGCTCAACATCTCCGTGTGGGACAAGCCCGCCGCCCGCCGCCTCCTCGCCGACCTCGTCCACGAGCACTCGGGCGGTACCGCCCTCACCTCTCCCTCACCCTCTCCTAGTGACTCGTAAGCTCATCGCTGTGCTGTGTGTCGTGTTGTGCTGGTGTTGTGGGTGGTCAGTTGACACGAGTGGCATGACGGACGTGGAGATGGTGGCGACACTCCAGCGCGTGGCCAAGGCCAACGGCCAGGCCTTCCGCGCACGTGAGTCAGCCCCCCCCCAGCAGAGAGAGGCCGGGGCCCACTGCTGATTTCTCACTGACCCCCTTGTGTGGCCGCGTACAGGGAAACCTTTGGCCGGCCACGCCTTTGCGCTGGACCCGCTCACCTACGGCTCGCAACTCAAGAACTACTGACCCCCTCTCTGACCCAGGAGGGTGGTGCCTCCCTAGTTGTTGCACCTTGCTCACTCCTCAAGAGCCTGATCAAGGCCAACGTACCACCAAGGTGCCTGTAAGAAGAAAGGAATAGAAAGGCAACAAGAGGGAGGTGGTTGAACACACACCAAACAAAAGCTGGTGGTGGCGTCATGGGTAACGGGGATGGGCGGGGTAGGTGGCTGCTCGGCTGGCCCGTCCAGAGCGCTCGTGCGCCCAGACGCGTCAAGCCAGCAACCACTCACCACTGCACAATCTCATCGGCGGTGTCCAACAGAATAACGAAGTAACCCATCGACAGGTAGCACCATGCTCAACCCTCACCGCCAGGTCCCGGGTCTTCTTGGACCGTACCCAGGCCAACCGCCACCTACTTATGGGAGTTGGCCAGAATAAACAAAGAATTGTTTTTTCCTATTTTAATTAAAATAAAATAGAAATCTTGGTCAATTCCCCATTTACTTGCTTCTACTGCTGGACGATGCCGAGGGAGATCAGGGCCTTGGCCATGTCGGTGACGGACTTCTCGATGGGCGTGAAGGTGATGCCCAGTTGCTGCTCGGCCTTGCTGCGGCTGTACTTGGGGCGGTGGGCCACGGGCGCGCTCTCGGTGGTGGGCAGACGGTCGCGGAAGGCGGCCAGCTCGGGGTCGGCGCGCAGCATCTCGGCCAGCTCCAGGTGCGAGATGCCCGTGGGCGACGACGCGATGAACCTGTGACCACCGGCCTCAGGCTTCTCCATCGCCACCACGTGGGCCAACGCCACGTCCCTCACATCCTTAAGAACACGACACGCACAAGGTTAAGGTGGCGATGAGTTAAGGTGGTGGCGGTGGTGGTGGTGTGACGCACGACGCAGCCGAAGCAGGAGGGGCGGCAGCCGTCCTTCTTGAAGGTGCCGGAGAGGAAGCCCTTGACGGCGCGCACGCTCTCGCTGTCGGTGCGGGCCGAGAGGGGCGGGCCGAGGACGAACGACGGGTTGATCACGGCCAGGTCGAACTTGCCCTTGCCCTCGCCCTCGTTCACGAACTTCCACGCGGCCCGCTCGGCCAGCGTCTTGCTCAGCCTGTAGGGCGCGTTCTCCAGCGTCGAGTCCTCGTTCCAGGAGGTGACCACCACGCGCTTGACGGTGCCCGACCGGGCGGCGGCGTGCAGTACGTTGAGGGTGCCCTTGAGAGCCGGGTCGACCAGATCCTTCTGAGGATCGCTCACGGTCATCTGGAAGGGCGACGCCGTGTGAAGCACGTAATCGGCTCCTGCGTCACCAACGTCCACATTCAGCAAACCCAGCAATCCAAAAAATCTTTCATCAATCGAAATTCGTGCAGTGCCAAAAAGTTGAAGATGAACTCTGAAATGTATTGGGGGGGTACCTTTGCAGGCCTCGTCAAAGCTGCCTTCGGTGAGAAGGTCGGCCTCGAAGAGCTGGAGCGCGGGGAAGAGCTCGCGCAGGTGGCTCACCTTGGTCTCATCGGCGAGGCTACGCACGGTGCCTCGCACCTTGTAGCCACGCTCAAGCAGCAGCTGGACCACGCTCCCCGCAATGAAGCCCGAAGCACCCGTCACAAGCACCACTCCCTTGTCAGCAGTCGCCATCTTCTCTTCACCTTGTGTGTTTGCTGTGTGAGGTCACCGCTACAAAAATGGTCTGGTGGTGACGTCAGATTTCTTTAATTTTTATTTTTTATTTTTTACTTCTTTCCCATCGATTTTTTTTTCAACAGTACAAACCAAGAGCTTCTCTGTGACTGCCCCTGAGCAATGTTGGACTTCACTTGTGTGGCAGGGAGTTAGAGATGTGTTGCTGTGTGTGGTGCAAGGAACAATGCTGAGCAGCCCCTTTTGCCCCTTTCTTTCAAAAACGGTGCTGTCAGCGTCAAACTTATCCAACCAATGGCAGAGGCCAGAATAAAATGCCGGATCTGCGGCTCACGCGGGCCTGCAGACCGCCGCCTTTGGCTAGCCCACCAACCCCCCACCATGAACACCAATGCGACAAAATCAAGCGAGGAGGAAGCAAGGGAGATGGAAGACGAGGAACACCTCAAACTTGGAGGGGAGGACTGCCGAAAGCCTTTTCTTCATCTATTCATCATCCTATCTTGCGTAGGATCGATCGTGCTTGCCTTCGCCCAGGCGATCGTCGATAACAATTCATCCTTCAGCACCATATCTCTCCTTTTCATTGCTGTCGCCGCTGCCGTCCTCTACTTGACCTCAATCTGCTTGCGCCCTTCCCAATCTTCATCTTCATCTACACCTTCATCTTCATCTTCAGATTCTACACCACGACGAGGCCTCGAACAAGATCGCGAACTCATGGTGGGGCTCTACGTCTACTGCTGCATCCTCGATGTCGTGCTCACCATGTGCGTCTTCACGGACCCCCACCCGCGCGACATCTTCGCCTGGTACCTCTGCATCCCGCTGCTCTTCCTCTACGCGCGCGGCGTGCGCGCTTGCGTGGTCGCGCTCGTCTTCGTGTGCGCCCAGACGACCGTGCTTCGCCACCTGCGCGCCCAGCCGTGGGGCGACCTCACCGCCCTGTCGCCGCCCACAACCGCCCGCCACACGACCTGGGGTACACCACTCCCGCGCCAGTCGCCCACGCCCACATCGTCGCACACGAAGCTGAGCGTGTCGTGTCGTGTCGCGTGTCGTGTCGTGTGCGTGTCGTGTGCGTGTCGTGTCGTGTCGTGTTATCTACGCGCGCCACATAGGGGAGTCGTACTGCGACTGTTGGCTGTTTGTGCTGGTTATCACTCTGGCGGCGTGTCACCACCGCGCGCACACGCAAGCCCTGGACCGCCTGAAGAAGGCCCTGCGCGAGAAGAACGCCACCAATCGGCAGCTGCTGCGCGCCACGCGGGCCAAGTCCGAGTTCCTCGCCAACATGTCCCACGGTGCCGCTCCCACAACAATTAAAATACTAATGAGAATATTTTTGTTTTTATTATGATATATATATAAATTAATCAACTTTTAATAATGTATTCGTGTTGGCCGTGCCAGAGCTGCGAACGCCGATGCACGGCATCACGGCGATGAGCCGCGAGCTCCAGGACTCGCTCCTCCCCTCGACCAAAGCCAGCCGGGCAGTGGCCATCATCGCCGGTACGCCCGTGGTCGCGAGCTCTCGTTTCATGGCCCGGGCCGCCGGGCCAAGAAGACGCGTGTCAGTGCGGCTGCTGACCTGTGGATACCTGTCTCAGACTGCGCGGAGCACCTGCTTGCGCTGGTGAGCGACATTCTGGACTTTGAGCGGATCGAGTCGAACCAGCTGCAGCTCGAGTCCATCCCCTTTTCGATCATCGACGAAGCCCAAAAGGCCGTCCACCTGCTCCAGATCACCGCCGGCACCGCCATGCCCTTCCTTCGTTTCCTTCGTTTTTCGTTCTTTCTTCTCTTGCTTGCGTTGCCCTCTTACACACCAGTGGTGCAGACAAGAAGCACCTGGCGCTCTCGTTCAAGGAGACCGTCGCGCACCCGCTGCACCTCGGCGACCCCGTGCGGTGCGCCGACCCCTCTTTGTTTCCTCGTAGGCAGGCTGCCGCTGCTCTCTGTTGTGCTTAGCGGGCGCAATGCGACGTGCGCTGGGGCGACTGCTCCGCAGGTTTCGACAGGTGGTCTACAACACGCTATCGAACGCGGTCAAGTTCACACCCGATCACGGCTCCGTAGAGGTTAGGGTGCTCAACGACGATCAAGACAGCCCGGACGAGGTCATCGTCGCTGTCAAAGACACAGGTCAGTTGATTAGTTGACTCTCTTCCATTCCATCACGTGGGCCGAGCATCACGACAAACGGCACACGGCACACGACACGTGGCACGCGCACGACAGGGATTGGAATCAAGAAGGAGCATCTCAAGCTACTCTTCGCCGTACCACCACCACCATCATCGCTCTCCCACGTCCATCCACCAGGCTCGGTTGGTGGATCTCACTTTTCTGCTCTCTCTCTCTCTCTCTCTCTTCCCGGTGTGCCCTGTTCAGCCGTTCTCGCAATTGGACACGTCGATCAGTCGTCGGTTTGGCGGCTCTGGCCTCGGTCTCGCTATCAGCCGACGGCTGTGCAACGCCATGGGCGGCTCGATCGAGTGCCAGAGCAGGCCCGGACGCGGCTCCACTTTCACGTTCGCGACCCCCCCCCCGCTCAGCCTTTGTTTAGTTTATCTTCTCAACTCACGAAGTTAACTCAACTCAACTTAAGGTGTCGCTTCCGTCTGCCGGTGGCCGACGGCAAGGCCCAGGCGGCGGCCGACCCGGCACCGCTGGCCGCGGCGACCATGCACGGTGGGGAGGTGGAGGCCGTCGTCGGCCAGGAGCGGGGGGACGGAGAGCCGGAGAAGGAGTCGCTGGCGGGGATGAAGGTGCTCCTGGTGGAGGACAACCTGATCAACCAGAAGGTGGGCAAACGCATGCTCGCCGCTCTCAACTGCCGCGTCACGGTACCGTCGCCACGCCTCTATTCTTTGTTTTCGAGAAAACAATTATTTTGAATATAAAAATGATAAATTATAAATAAGAAAGGAAATTAAATAAATGATTAAGCTACTCAAGGGATGGCGACAACAGGTGGCCAACAACGGAGAGGAGTGCCTGAAGATCCTGGACAGAGAGAAGGCGGAAAATGGGCCATTCGATGTCATCCTGATGGACTGCCAGATGCCCGGTTGGTCACCACTGCTGTGGCTGAGCCTCACACAGTTCCTCACCGTGCTCTTTGCCGTGTACTTTGCAGTGATGGATGGATTCGAGGCCACCCAACGCATCCGCGCCATGGAGGCCCAGCAGCTGCAGGACGAGGTCGATGACCAGCCGCTGGGCTCACCACCACGTGGCCCGCGGCCTATTGTGGCTCTGACCGCCTCCGCGACCAAGGTGCGTTTGGCGTTTGTCCGCGGACCAATCTGCACCAGGGCCGACTGCAACTGACTTTGAGGCCAACTCTGCCGGCCCGCGCAGGAGTACGCGCGACGGTGCCTCGAAGCAGGAATGTCGGATGTGTTGTTCAAGCCGGTCCGGCGCGAGGCCCTGGCGGCGGCCCTGGCCAAATGGGGCACGACCGCCGTGGCGTCGGCGCCGCGCCCACCACCCTAACGGGACCTGTTAAGGGCCTTGTGCTTCACGTGGGCAGCCAGGCTGGAGAATGTGATTGTTTATTTCCTGCTAAGTCATCTCTTGCGCAGCTCAATCTTGGGTGAGTCCAGCTCATGGCTCTGCCTCTTCGTAGTTGGCCCGGCCCATCACGTGCCGCTTCACGCATGTCATCATCAAGATGACACGAGGACTTCTTCCGTCTTCTCCGCCACCGTCACAACGCACGCGGCGATGTGGTGTGTAACAGCCACGAAACAGTTGTCCTTGGGCCTCACGTGCCGCTAATCGCCGGCAAAATTTCCGCCTGAGGGCCGGCCAATAAGTTGGAGTTGAAGCTTTGAGAAGGCGAGAAGAAGCTTCGGTCTCAACCCGGTGCGCTACTTTCCAACTGCCGGAGAGCCAAGTAGTAGACGAGAAGGAACGACGGACTCAAGATGGCGGCGGCACAAGGATTCATCTCGTCGTACATCGACCTCTCCCCGAGCTCCTCGCGAGAGTTTCAGTCGCCAGCAGCAGATGCTGATGGAGATGTAGATTCGCTCTACTCGGTCGCATCGTCGGGGGCCAGTCTGCAGCACGGACACGATGCCGGTGCTAAAGGGCCTGCCCCCTACACCGACTCTCTCGGTGCCAATCTGAAACCCGAGCAAACTGGCCAAGAAGGAGATAATTGCGCGTCAGACACAGATGAAGAAGATGGTGAAGATTCCGTTCCATTTGTCTACGCTTCCTACTCGACGACCTGCCTGCTCAACAAATCTGGGGGCAACCGCCCCAACAAGAAGAAGAAGCACACCGGCAAACTCGCTGACAAGCGCCGACAACAAGAAGATGCAGACGACGGCGAGACCAGCAGCTGCTACGCCGAGGTGAGGCTCAACGACGAGGACTCGAAGGCTGCGAGCAGCAGCAACTATTCGAGCATCTCGCGCTACTCGTCCACATTAACCTCGCCGCGATCCCTGGACGAGCTGCCCACCGCCAAGGGCCTCACCGGGTACTCCACCCCCGTGCTACACAAAGATGCTACGCGCGCCTACGAAGATGCCTACGTCACGGTGGGCAGCCTGCGCAAGGAGGGCTCGACCGATGGGGACTACTTCCCCGTGCTGGCGCAGGACGAGAAGAAGAAGACAAACAACTCCAAGTTCGACCTCTACACGTCGGGTGAGATGAAGGCCAAGCTGGCCTACTTCGAGGACCAGATCGACAAGCAGAGCCTGGGCGACGAGCTGATGGTGCGGCAGAAGGTGGCCGCGCTGCTGGCCTCGCTCCCGTCGGCCAAGAGCCGCCAGCGCGTCGTGGCGCAGCTCAAGGATGGCGCCGACGCGGCCGCAGGCGAGGACTTTGAGGTGCTCAAGCCCGTGGCGAAGGCCCACAAGCACCACGAGCACGTGGAGCCGATCAAGCAGGAGAAGGAGTGGGCCAAGATGGGCGAGGGCCGGCAGTGGAACGAAGAGTACCAGCGGACGGTGGGCAAGGGCCTCAAGCAGCTCGTGGCCGAGGACGTGCGCGCCATCTCGCGGCTGAGCCACGACTTTGTCAAGCAGGCCGAGATCTACGGTAAGGTCATCATCAACGAGCTCAACGTGCCCGACGCCTGGTACGCCCTGCTGCTGCGCTCATCACCACCAACACAGCAAGCGGCCCTGCGTCTTCTCCGGCTCGGTCGTAGCGAAACGCGCTGATGGTCATGTGTGTGTGGCTCCTTGCCTGGTGGATTACACCAGGAAAACGATCAAGCCGGCCAATGTGGGAGGAGTAGCTGGCGGCGCCAAGTACATTGTTCARGGCATCCTCTACAAGTTTTGCCTTGATCCCATCGTATCAAAGAAGGTTGGCCCTCCGTTCCGTTCACCCCCCACCGTTCTCACATTCCGCRSATKCCTCWCACTAACGCTCGTGCGTTTATTTTATTTTTAATTTTTTGGTTAATATTTTTATTTTTTACTCAACAAAGCCGTTGGTGTGGCTCTACGGCGGAGAGCGRCCGGACGACGACAACGCCATGAAGGCGGCAGGGCTCGAACTGCAGGGYCTCGGCCTGATCGCTACCTCGCAGATGACCCAGCTCCACGTTCCGCTCATGGCCCTCGTATGTTCCTCCTCCACCGCCCCGGCCTACAGTGCATCGTACACCGGTTGTCCTGCTGACCACGGTGGGCCTTTGTTGRCTGTTGTGGTGGTGTCTTCATCGTTCCCAGATTGATTATAAGGGCTTCMGGTTGATAGCCACGTCGCTGCTTCCCATTGGSCCAGACACACTCAAATACGGTTCGTAGTCCATACAATATGATATATATAATTGTGAATATATATAAAATAACAAATAACAATATTTTCCACAAAYGCAGGCTCGAATGACGCMGGGCGGACGATCAAGACYGGCGATCAGGTGATGGACCACCTCATGGACGGACTCGGCGAGCACCTCAATCTGCGCAAGCACCTSGTGGGCAAGCAGCGCGTGCCCGTCGTCGGRCCGGGCGACATCGAAGGCCACTTGGGCACCGACGGCCGCTACTACCTGCTCGACTTTGCCCGGCTCATGCCCCCCGAGACGCCCCTCCCCGAGTACACACGCTCGCCACTTTCTCACCGCAGTTCCATATGAGCGCCGCTTGCCCACGCACTAACACTGACGCGCCCCCTTCACGCAGTGAGGACGGTCACATCGACGGCCGGGGAGTGTTCTTCCGTATGCTGCGGCCCGAGCTGGTCCGGAGCTTCCGAGTCCCGCTCTCCTCCGACACATTCACCGGGTTCGTTGTTCGCTCGCTTTCTCACTTTACGCGGCGACTTGAACTCTCCTCTCGCGCGTCGCGTGAAGCTCACCCCTGAGACTACTGTGTGTCGTTGGTCGTGTCGTGTGGCAGGTGGGGCATGTACGATGAAAACCGCGTGGCCTACGAGCTCGACGTGCGCGAGGCGACGGACCTCATGATCAACGAGCGTGTGCCGGCGGTCGCGGCGGAGATCAGCCAACTCTAGTACACTGCTCTACTCCCTCCCCCTCCCTCTTTGTTTGTTGCTCTCGTTGTCGGTATCGTCGCGACTCACACCACTTCCCCTCTCCCAGCGAGGCCGAAACAAACAACTGCGTCGATTTCTCGCCCTCGCACCTGCAGCAGGTCTTGGAGCAGCTCAACCTCGTGGCGCGGTACCTACACACGCCGCGCGTTGGCGCGTGAATGAACAACAATTTCAATTGGAGAGCGCACTAATAGGAGTCCTGCCGCGCCTTCCTCTGCCTCTGCAGTATGCACGCGCGAGGCGTGAATTTGCGCCACCTGGGCCGGATTCGGGACAAGATGACGTCGCGCAAGGGCAGGAAGCTCCTCCTCTCGCTGGCGCTCAGCCGGGCCTTCAAGACCAAGCTGCGGCGGCAGATGCGCAAGAGCGTCCAGAAGCAGACGCACGCCGGCGCGTCCTCCGAGGTACCCCATCAGATGCCATCCATCTTCTTCGCTCTTCTTCGCTCTTCTCTTCTTTCTCTACAATGATGTGCGGCTCACCCACTCCCGCGCGAAACAGAGCGCGTGCAAGGACGTGGTGCTCGAGTTCTTCAACACGGTGCTGGGCCACACGAACAAGTCACACCACTTCTGGCGCGTGGGCATCAAGAAGACGATCAAGCGCAAGTTTCCGTTCATCCTCACCGAGGCGGAGAGCGACGAAGACTACGACCTGCTCGATGCCGGCTGCATCAAACTGGTACGTCAGCTCTGAAACAGTTTCGATCACCACCACCACCATCACCACCGGCTTCTCGGTCGAGCCGATGAAGCGCATCGTTACGCGATGCTGACGTCATGCGTGATGTCGGATCGAATGGCCCACACAGACGATCATGCTGTGCTTCAAGCTGGGCCTTGTCCGGTTCCCGACTGCGGTGACGGAGGCCATCTTCAGGGACTTCACCGCCGTGCGGCTGCTGGAGACCGACATCCTTGACATCCCCGCCATCATCAAGCACAACCAGCTGGTAAGTGGGTGTGGTGGGTGTGGTGGGTGTGGTGGG
>CACVKS010002040.1:0-10196 GCA_902749335.1 Acanthamoeba triangularis
CCCTTCCCTGTGGGCGCGGTATCGCTCCCCCCCCCCCATACCTCTCACTAGTTCGTTCTTCAGCTTACCCGGAGGTTGCAGCTTCCCAGCGCTGGAGCTTGAGGATACGAGGATCGCGCCAGCAGCGCTGCACGGGTTGTGCGAGCGCATTGTGCGCGTCGAAACGGTTCGGAGCTCTCCACCTTGCCGCACGCCAACACCACCCTAACCCTCAGATGCTGGTGTCGTTCATGTGTTGGGTCCTGCTCCACCAACTGTGAAGGTGCGACTGGTGCGATGTTCGAAAGCGCTGCACCACCCCATCACCACGCTTCTCACTTCTCTGCGAGGCGCCATGGCACGTTTGTCGTCTTTCTTGCTACTTCTTCGCTCAACCTTTCCCCTCCACTGACGCTAAACAACCGAGCTCAGTTGACTGATATGAGGGCCGGCCGCAGGTGAAAAGCATACACATCGAGGGTTGCGACCAGATCGCCTCGGCCGAGCTTGGCGTCGACGCGATCATCGCGAACTGTCCGCTCTTGGAAAGCTTCACGTGTGTGGTGCTCACCTCGGCTGCATCTTGCTGCTGCTGTTGCACACCTTCTCTCACGCAAGACATCACACTGCACCCATGCCGCAACAACAACAACAACAACAACAACCGACAGCTTTCTGAGCAGCAATGTGAAGAAGGAAGCCAAGACGCCCTACACGGAGCGCGCTAGGTGGAGATCACCGTTCAATGCAACCCTTACCCCTGAGAGGGCACCGCTCCGTCTGTTCCGCACGTACGCACAGAGTCCTCGCTCACCTCTTTGCGGTGCGTACCACTAATGGCCTCTCTGTATCGCATGAGCAGGAACGCTTACCTCCCGATCGAGTCACTCCTCTTCGCACTCGAACGCCACTGCACACGTGTGGTACGCACACGCACGCACCCTCTTTTGTAGTGCATCTCTCATTCGTAGGTCCCCCCTCGCTCGCTGGCCCATGCACAGGAGCTGAGCCCGTTGCCAACGCTGCCGGTCGAGGTTGCCGGCTCGCCCCTGCTGCCCGGCGTATTTGTCAGCTTTATCGACCACACGCCGGCACGTCTCCCGTACGATTGAGGGGCTCTCTCTGCTCATTGATCGCGTGCATGTGCTCACATGAGGCGATCGAACGCACACGCACACGCGCACAGACGTTCGGTCTGCTGACAAGCTCTCCGGCTGGGCGTGTGGGAGTTGTTGCCAAGAGCTGGCAGACCGGTCGATACTTCACGCTGCGGACGCGCGACGTTGTCCAGTGCTCGCTGCTCACGTTGACACGCTACCAGGTAACCATCAAGGCTGATCAAGCGCTGTTACATCACGCTCACCCCTCTTTGGGTGCGGCGACCAGTTGCTGGACTTGAGCAGGGACGGGATGACGAGTCTCCTGGACAGCGAAGGCGGCGTGCGAGAGGACGTGCAGCTCACCGACGACTGGTATCACCTGCTGGAGGGTCCCTTCTCGCAAGGTCCGTATTGCCAGTAGACCGCGAAGCACCACGACTCATGTGCTCTTGTACACACGCATGTGCAGGAGCCAATATCACCTTGATCATGCTACAGGTCTGGCCGGGCCTGGACGAGGTCGTCTTCAGCATGCTGGTCGACCAGGACTGAGCCCTAGGTACACCCTTCGTACCACCACGCAACGACGCGTATCTTTTCGTGTGAGACAAGTCTTGTGTTTCGTTGTTATTAGAAAAACAGCAATGTGGTGCAGTAGTAAGCATAAAAGAAGATGGTGTGAGGTCTGCGGTCTCAGACGACGGCGATGGCGCCCAGCTTTTGGTAGGCGTGGTCGGCGTTCGACTCACTGCACTCGGCCTCACAGCCTACGGGTTCTTCGAGCGGCTGCGGCGTGTAGATGACCACCATCCCCGCCTCGCCGCTATTGCTCGAGGCCAACAGCTGCGACGACGGCGTGGGCGGGTCGGCGAAGAACAGGGGCTGGGGGAAGGCGCTGGACGGGCCCCATGCCCAGGCCGACGCCCGGCGGCTCACCCGCAGCACGCCGTAGAACAGGCACATGGCGCCCACCGCGGCCAGGGACCACCCGACCAGGTTTACCACCACCACGACGGCCTCTGGTCCGGATGACGAGCCGCCGTTGGGGTCAGAGGGCAGGGGCTCGGAGGATTCGTCTTCGGTGTCGGTGCTGTTGGGGCCGACGCTGTTCTCATCGTCGTCATCGATCTGCGGCGGGGGCGGATCAACCGTCACCTCGTCGTGGTCGCTCTGCCTGGGCACCAGGTCGACGACGACAAGGTCGGCATCGCCGTTGTTGGGTGGGAGGCCCTGGATGACGGGAGGGGGCGCCCCTTCCGCCACGGCGGGCTCCTCTTTGGCAAGGCTCTCGTACGAGGACGTAGATGGCGAAGATGATGAGGGCAGGTCAGGGCCGTCGGCCAGGCACCACACGGGGTCGATGCTGAGGGCTCCCAGCACTAGGAGGACGAACAGGGCCGAGTTTGAGCGCATCGACTTCATGTCGAAGAAGAAGCAGAACATGTATCGACGTCTGGGGTTGTTGGTTGACATGATGACCCGACCTTTTGTCGATCGGGGCTCGATCAAAGCGTCCGAAGAGATGGTTGTAGCTCTACGGGGGGTCGTGATCGAGGTTGGAGGCGAAGAGGGAGCAGTTAGCACCAGATGATGACGAGGAGATGCCTGTGCTCGAAGCCAGCTTGCCTTCGCAGAGAAGACCGGTTTTTTCGATTGGTGAGTTCGGGGTGAGTTCACGAGTCGATGAGGCGGCTCTCTGGTCTCTCGAGGAGGAGGTGATGTTCTCTTCGTTCGGGGCGAGTGTGAAGAAGAGGGAAGGGGCTACGTCTCTTTCACTAAACAACAGTCGCGTGCCACAGCACCGTTACACAATCCGTCAGATTCTTCTTGGCGCGCGTTGACTGGTCGCGGTCGACAGAAAAAGTTACACGCCAGCACCACAAATGGAATTTAAGTTATGCGTATTATTTTTCCTCCTGGTTAGGCGTGGGAGAGGAGGGTATAGCTGATGCGCACGACGCCCTTCTTGGCGGACATCTTGGGGATGGCGATGCGGCCGATCTCGCCGGTGTTCTGCACGTGGGTGCCACCACAGGGGCAGCCGAGCGGGGCGCACACGGTGACCACGCGCACGGGCTCCGTGGGGTTTGCCCCCGCGTCCGACGCGGAGCCGCACAGGCGCTCGACCTCCTCCTTGCTATGCACCACCTGCACCTTCACTTCGCTTCCCTCCTACACCGCCGCCAACGTGTAAGAACGCCGCACTGTTCGAGCAGCTTTGGCGCAAAAGGGAGAACGTACGGCAATCAATCGGTTGCACTCGTCTTCGAGCTGCTTGAGCGCGCTCTGTCGCTTGTCCGCGGGAACGAAGGTGCCCTTGTACTCGACGTAAGGTGCGTCCGCAAAGTGGTAGCCCTTGTCTGTCATTGACGCCGCCAGACAGATGTGATGCGGGCTGTGGTGTAAGCCTTTGTCTGGGACAGAGAAACTGGCAGAGAAAGGGGGGCAAAAACCTGGAATCAGGTTGTACTCAGGGAACAGGTTGGCGACGGCCTTGTCCAACAGATGACCCGCTGCATTGAGGGTCAATGTGAGCGAGACCACACCCTGGACTTGCAAAAGGAAGAGGAGGCCACACCAGAGTGCAGGCGCGCGTGAAGCCTTCGCTTGGCCTCGTCGATCTGGAGGTCGACCTCGTCCCCGGCCTGGAACGTGGTGCCGGGCTCGGCAAATGTGCCGATGTGCAGGATCACCCCGTCCTCCCTGTTGGCCCGAACTTCGCTGACCGTGAACTTCGCGCCCGCTGATGCTACCACCCCGGTGTCGAACGGCTGGCCTCCTGCATGGATTATTTATTTATTAATTACAATAATTTTAATAGAATAGATAAAAAAAGAAAAATACCTCCTTGAGGATGGAAAATGGTGCGGTCGAGGACGACGGCGAAGAAGCTCGCATCGGCAGCGGAGCCACGCGGCGGAGGATGCTCCACCACCTTCACGACGTGGGCAGTGTCGCGAAATCGATACGTGTCCTCCCAGTACGCCTGCTCCGTCCGTCGCTGTTCCATCTTTCAACGCGCTCTATCAATTTATTTTTACTTTTATATTTATTGAAATTATAAAAGAAAAAACAGAAACACTCCGCGGAATTTTTCCATTTCTCATGGAATTAGCGAGCTAGATTTCCGAGCGCAATACCGGCGCACTTCAAGTTTCTCCGGAGACCGGCGTGTGCTCGCTTCTTCCAATCGTCGTTTTCATCTCAGGTGTGTACTTCGGTTAACCGCACCCAGGCTTGATGCATGGGTCAATACATCGTTTGATTGATTGATTTTTCTTAATCCCTTGTGATGGTAGCTTCAGAAGGAGAGAGATGAAGACAGTCGTATTGCTGGCCCTCGTGGCGTTCATGTTGTGCGCCGTCTCAGAGGCACGTCCCCGAACGGCGCTCCGTGGCGGCCACACGATCGACTGGTCGAAGGTCGACACCCAGCTCATGGACGCCAAGTTCGGCCGCAAGTTGGGCGACCAGCCTGCCAAGCGTTCCGCGCCCAGCGACTCTTCCCTGTGGGAGGTGATCCCCGGCCGGTACCGCACAGCCCTCTTGTCGCTGTGCTTGGCTAAGCGGCTCACGCACTAACGGTCTTTCACTGCAGGTATCCCAAGACGCAGTCGTTGCCCGATGTGCTCGCACAGGTGCCCAACACGCCGGAGGGCCGTAAGTTCGTGCAGGACCTGGCCAACACCATCTTCACCAAGTTCGGTATCTGGGTACGTTCTTCTTGGTGATGTCGCTTGCAGTACTCGCTGAGAGTACACTCGTTCACATCACCTCACCGCACATCGCGTGCGTGCGTGCCTGCGAACCAATTACCGGTACGCAGGTGCCCAGCTTTGTCGTGGACCTGTTCTTCGAGGACAGCAGCTACTTCCTGAACTACCTCAAGTTCACCGGCTGGGAGCTCTACGACGGCATCGCCGCCATCAACTTCGCCTACCAAATGGGCTGGATCACTTCGTACGTATCACCCTCTCTATCTGGTTGGTGTGCTTTATACTATCTCGATTTACTCAACTGGCCGCGTTGGTGTTTCCAGGAATGCCAGCAAGGTGGACACCCTCCCGCAGGGGTTCAACCTCGATAACTACGCCAGCGCCCCGATCAATGTGTCCAACTACATGCCCGCCGAGCCGGTCGAGCTCTTCCCCGACCTGTGGAAGGGTGAGTGCGCCAACATTTATTTATTTATGTATTGTCGTTCGTAGTGCTGAAGACGGTGGCCTATCGCTGGCTGAACGTTCAGGTTTTTACCGCGGTAATGCCACCGAGGAGCAGCTCAAGGCCGAGATCGTGGTTGCGCTCACGCTCAACCAGCTCGCCAACAACTCGCACAAGCACGAGAGCGATCCCTCCATCTACTTCACGCTGTACAATGGCTACAAGATCGCTTCCATCCGGGTGCGCTCTCCTCCCCCCTCCAGCACGACCTGGCCAGCCATGCCGCCGCCACCGCCACCGCCCCGTCTTTGGATGTGGCTTAACCGAAGGACCAACGCTAAACAGGACCTGCTGGGCGCTCTGGCCAGCAACGGCCACTCGATCAAGTGCTACTTGACCTATCGCGCAGTGGATTTCTTTGGCCTTCTCACGCGCGACAGCCAAGGCCAGTTCAAGGAGGTCCCTGCCCCCGTATTCATGGACACCGGTATCAGCCCTCTTCGATACTACACCATGTTGGCACTGGTGCATTCCCCACTCACCAGCGACATATGGCACAGAGGTCACTTCGCTCTCGGGCGAGTCGGCGGTCACGACCGCCATCCACGATGAGCTGGTGATTGAGATCAGGGCGGGTCCTAACACCAAGGGCACCCCGTTCAACATCGACCTCCTCTGGTACGAGGGCGATGACGGCATCGGCTTCTTCGCTGGTAGCCTCTATGACTATGCCTCGTGGGTGGGCGCCGGTACGGATAGCAAGCCATTAATCGCTCGCCTCGCGTGGCCATCTCTCACTCACTCTTTTCTTTCTTCTTCCCGCCTATCCAGTCAACACGCAGCACATGGAGGGCAAACAGGCGATCGAGTACCTCCACCTCGCCGGAGTGTTTTCCGACACGCTCATCCAGACCGCGCTCACGTTCAACCTCTACGATTTGGGCTATGGCGCCACCGGCGTGTGCGTGTACGTATACAAATCTTTACCGACCAGTTCATGCGCTGATCCTTCTCACACCCGCGTGCGCCGTGCAGTGACTCTATTGCGGTCATCGAGTGGACCGTCTACGGCAACATGAGCCTCTATCCCCTCCTGGTAATTACCCCGCACCCACACCCATGGATGTACGTCTTACTCACATGTGGGCACAGATGGAGAAGTACCTGGTGGCGCCCATTGTGGCGGAGTACCTCGCTCTGGCCAACCGCAACGCGGGCGAGTACGCTAAGCTCGCCGCTGGCCTGTACGAGCTCGCCTCGGACAGCGCTATGAACCCTACCCTCCGCCAGAGGTACTCTCACGCTTCCCGTTCGTGCTCGGATCTAGAATGGGGGTTCTACCAAACAAACACTCATCTTGCTCCTACCTGGCGCAGGGCCTACAACACCATTACGTGGCCCGCTGGCCAGGAGCCCTTCGAAACCGTGGTCAGGGCCAGGGCCATCCTGTCCGGCCAGAACTAGACGCTAAACGCGAAGCGACCCGTTTATTGATTTTGACTATGATTTTCTGTGGGCAGAATGAACGCACTACCCACGCACTCACGTCCCTTGCTCGCTCTCGTGCCCTGATCCTTCCGCATCGCACCCCCTCACGTCAGCTCTAGAAGTACTCGTGCAATCAACGAATTCGCCATACAGGCTGAATGCCACCGATAGCACCCCAATCCCCCAATCTCAGGTTCAGGGTCGCTTGCGCCCACGTTGTTCTTGTTCTGGTCACCTTTTCGTCGTCTTCCTCGGCTTCTTTTCTCGACATTTCCCGTTGAATTCGAGCATCCAATCAGAAATCATAGCGGTCGAGCACCAGGCCACTCATCACGAGACAACCAAAAAAGACGCCGGGAAATTTCCCGCCGCGAAATCGAAGGGCCAATGAGGGCGAAGTGGAAGACGAAACTGCCGCACAAAGCCTGGCAGCGGCCGAGCTTCTTCTCTAACTCTTCTACACCCACCACGCCAACACCAGCCCAAAAACCATTGTGTTGACTAGTGCTTCCTTTCCTTCTCTCACCCTTCATATCCATCTTCCGGTACTCTCTTCGCTGGCTGGCTTCTCCTTCCCTATTCCCCATTCTATTCTCTCGTACCATCCACTCCTAGTTCCTCATCCGTTGTTGTTCAATTTGCGCAATGAATTGAATGGTTTATTCGATTCGGTTATACGTTGATTATGGATTGATGCAATCAATTGTTCTCGTTGTGGCTGAGGGGAGTGGTGTATAGTCTAACTGAGCCCCTCGAAATAAAGGGAACTCAAGATTGTTCGAGATGCAAGCCACCATGAACGTGCAGCCGCTGAGCTTCGAGGAGAGATTCGCCTCTTACGAGAGCCGCCCTCGGAAGACACCGACGTTTTCTTCCCACTTCACCACCGAGCCGCAGGAGCTCGAACCGCTTGGGGAAGGAGTGCCGTTGGCTCGGAAGAAGCACCACCACCAGCTGCACTTCTTCGACGAAGCGCTCGGCGAGGATGGTGAGGCCTCCTACGACCTCGACGGAGAGCCCGAGGAGGAGGAATGGGAGGATGAGGACGAAGAACCCGTCCTGCCCAAGCGTCGCCGCTACCTCAGCGAGGCTGAGTACCAGCGGGAGGCCACCGACTACACGAGGCAGCAACTCAAGCAATCGGGCCTTTACTACAAGCATGCCTACCACTTCTGGCGTCTGCGATCGCGTGATTCGTTCGATCTTGTCCGGCCGCATCTCGTGAAGGTCTTGATCGCTTTCGCCGTGCTGGTCGTTCCCATCTTGCTCGGGCTCTACCTGGCCAACGACGGGGCCTCCTTCGGAGGCAAGCCCGACGTCTCCATGCTCCCCGACCTGGCCCAGAACCACGTCCCGGTATGTCATCCCTTCGATTCGATCCTCAGAGATGCAAGATGAGAAGAAGAGATACTACAAGAGGATAGGATTAATCGCCTATATTCGCTAACCTCTATGCAGAGCAATTACGTCGAACAACAAGAGGCAGCCAGCCGCCGGGGCGGTCTCCTGAACAGACTGCTGCGGAAGGCTGGCCTCGCCGCGAAGCGCGACAATGATACGGCCGAGGCGCTGGTCCCGGCGCCTCTGGCCTCGCCCGCGCAGGATGCAGCCAAGCCTGCTCCCTCGCCCGTGGCCCAACAGCAGGAGGAAGGCCTTCGGCTGGGAGTCCGCTAACGTGACTGCTACGGCAGCCTAGGGCGATCGCAGTGTCCCTTTTATGGACGACGACGTGCGATGAACACCATCCCCATCCACGACAGGTCGTCTTGTCTATAGTGTTTAGTATTCTCCCACTTCATCTTCCACCACACTGTTATTGTTTGTTTATAGTTTGATCACCCTACTTCAGCGCTCCTCTCGCTACCCTGTCCAGTTTGTATATACCACAGCAGTCAAGTACATACATGCACAACAATAAACTACGTCTTTCACCATCACCATCATCGGCATCGTCTCTTCTCTTGTGCTCAACGTGGCTTCTCCTTCGCGACCGGGAGCTGCACCGCCAAATGTCTGCTTTTTCTGGGCGCCAAACCATTTTGTCCAAGTGTGTTTTGGAAACAGTTTCAAAAACAACAAAATTAAGATGAAAGCAACGGTTACTTCCATTTTCGGGCAGCTTTCCTAAAGAGAAAGGAGTGACGAACGGTCGGTACGCAAAAATCCAGAAGATTGGAAAACTACTCTGCTCTAAGGTCCATAGTTAGAGAACCAAATCTTTGTTACAGGCCTCATTGCTCAGCCACTCCCTGAGTGTGCGTGAAAGGTCTGGTCCTGAAGGTTGCGGGAGCCTGAATAATCAAACATGGAACAAGACGTGAAGGAGAAGACCAAGACGACGTTGAGGAAGACCGCAAACTTGAAGAAGGAAGTGGACGGTGGAGGGGAGGAAAGCGGAAGTCAGGATAAGAATAGCTCGACGAAAAGGCAGCACTCATCGTCAACTAAGCACAGGCCTTCATCATCTCCCCGATCATCCTCCTCGGCCACAACATCTGCCCCGCTCTCTCCATCTTCTTCATCCACACCTCCAGCAGTACCCGAGACGCCTAAGCGAAGGCCTACCGATTCCCCTCTGCCGAGTTCACGAGCAGGTTCTTCTTCTTCCGATAGTCGAGCGAAGGGGGCCAAGATTACGGCGGGGGGCGATGTTGGGCACCACAACGGAGCTGCTCCGGCATCTCCGTCGTCTTCAGAGAACCCGCTGAAGAAGAGCACGCGATCGTCGTCGGCGCTCGCCCCTCAACTCGAGCATGGCTCGGCCTCCAAGTCCAAGCACCCCCAGTCGACGAAGGAGAAGGAGAAACAGGGTACCTTGGAAGAAGAGGACAGCAGCGATGACGATCTGGTAATCGACATCCCCCTCCGGCCTCCTACCCAATCTCAGCCAGCCGGCGCCGGGCGGGGCAAGGCACCCGCAGCTGCGGGCAAGGCGGGCACCGGAGGGAAGAAGGAAACAAGAAGCGGCATCAAGGAGAGTGCAGAGGAGGGCGATGATGCTAGCGGCTCGCGACGGCGAAGCATGGACGCTAGCTCGGCCGGGGCGGTGGGTGCCGCGGCTGCGGCGGGGGGCAAGACGGAGCCGGTTCGGCGGCGCCAGCCGACCGAAAGGCGCGACCGCAGCCAGAGCGCGCGGCTGGATGTCCGCAAGCGCTCCCACACGGCCGACCCGCGCAGCCCGACCCCCGGTGGAGGGGGCCAGAGGCTGAGCAGCCCCAATGTGAAATCGAGTAAGGAGGGGAGCCACAGCGCGAGGGAGAGCACTTCGCGACATGCGCGAGACGAGGAGGAGAACGATGACGGAGCTGGCAAAAATCGGCGCGATCGTACCGGGCAAGATTTGAAGAAGACGCTGAGCACGGGGAGCATCCGGACCAATGTGGAAAAAGACGCCTCATCCAAGGACAGCAAATCGGGAGGAAGCAAGCAGTCCAAATCCAATCGCGATCTCAACAAGCTCTGCCAGGA
>CACVKS010002048.1:0-10208 GCA_902749335.1 Acanthamoeba triangularis
AATTTGAAATGTGTCTGATGTTGATCTCTTCCTCTGACGCGTCGGTTCGTTCGGATGAAGAACCAGGGCTGTGATCTAAGCAACTCGAGGAGCAGCTTCCCACCAGGGTGCGGGCGGACTTGGCGCTTCTGTGTCGACAAAAATTCTCCCGACCGTTAGCTTCTTCGCGCGGAACCTGCCATCACGACAGGCACCGCATACAGCGCAACGGCAAACTCACACAGCACAACGCGAAGAGCTGCTTCATTCTTCACTGGTCGTACGATCACAGGGGCTCTTCGTGGAGGAGGGGCCTGTCCATCGAATTGAGCACGGTGGTGTAGGCTGTGGCGGTCTCGAGCTCCATCCCCTGATCACCGGTGGCGGAAGTTGCGGCGGTGGGGAGGTAGGCGCGCGGTACGGAGGCGGGGCAGGTGAGCTTGGCCCAGTTGGCGTGCGGTAGTGGTCGCCCGTCGGCAGAGTCGCGAGGGAGCTCCAGGGTCTCTTCCCAATAGCACCAGTTGGCCGGCTCCTCGAGGCTGATGTTCATGAGCGTGGCGCATACTACTTCGTCCTCGCTCTGTGGGTTGACAGTGTCGAGCGCGAGGAGGTGGTTGCTGTTGGCCCACTGCTCTACGGTGGAGATCAGCCTGCCGGGCTGCTTGACCTGCAGGGCGTCGCGCTCCAGCTCAGCCCGGAGTGCGCTTCGTGTCAACGGTCCGGTCTGGGCATCCACCACGAAGTCGTCGGGGCTGCTTTCGATGCGCTCCTCCACCGTTGCTCGAAGATGGCCGAGCAGACCGCCAGCCTGGTTTCCTCCAAGAGTCCAGAACGTGTCGTTGCCCAGGATCGCATACTTGAACATGCCGCCCTGCCACGTCGCCATAGAACATGAATGTTAGAAGAAGGTGTTATGTTATTGTCCAACAAGAAGCAGTCCGTCTGCTTACCTGCGCAGGCTGTTGGTACTCCCGCACCACGAGCTGGGGCTGCGGACTACCGACAGGCAAGGTGGTCTGCTGGTAGGGGAAGTTCATCTCCCAGGAGCTCTGGACCTGGGAGCTCTGGGCGTCCGGCAGGCTGGTTATCAGCACTAACGTTAGCGCCAGGTGCACACGCCCATGGACCAACTGGGAAGGCACAACAAAATTGAATTACCTGGTGGTGCTCGCATTGGCCGGGTCGCTCGTGTAGAAGCGAAGGCCACCAGTGTAGGATGGAGAGGAGATGACTGTGGCCCTCCCCGGGTGATCGCTTATCAGGAACAGGCCCTCGTAGCTTCGGAGCAGGGCCGACCACCACGGTTCGGCGGCGCTCTCCGCGCGGAGGCTCTCGGCCAAGAGCTTAGTCACCTGCCCGGCATCGAATCCCTTGGCCTGCACCCACTCGCGAAGGGATCGCTCGCACAGTCGCCGACTGCCCGACTCCACCTCGCCGGGTTTGCGCTCCCAGAGCGCGAGCACCGCCGTGCCCCGAAGGCCCTTGGCGTAGTCAATCCTGCCCTTGCAGTAGTACAGCCACGCTCGGCCTTCGCCCGGCGGCAGCTTGAGGGAAGACGATTCGTCTCCTCTTCCCTCCTCCATGCTGTCGGTCTCCGCCTTCTCCTTTCCCTTGCCCTCGGCAGCAGGCGCCAAGCTTGCGGGTAGGGCAGGGTTCATGTTGCGTACACCCGGCATCAGCTGCAGGGAATGGAAGCCGTAATGGAATGGCGCTGTGTGATATACAATCGTGCAAGAGACGTGAGCGAAGCAAGCAAAGGAGCCCGCGACTAAGGGGAGTGTGAGCGTACCAATGGGTGCGCGGGAGTTAGGATAGAAGACGTAGTAGTCGCGTATCAACCCCGGCGTGAAGTGCTCTTTTCCGAAGGCCTCGATGTGAGCCTCTCCGCGCTGCACCGTGCCGAGGTAGAGCTGCTCGATGCGTGCCAACTCCTGCGAGCCTCCTGTAGTCGCGTTGTTCCATGAGGTGCGGTACGTGAAGGGGCGCTAGCTCGACAATGACCACAGTTTTGCTTATGTTCAAAGAAAGAAAAAAAAAAAAAAAACAAAACGTACCGCTCCCACAAGTTGGAACCAAGTCGCGTTCGTAGACTCTGCCTCTCGCCTCCAGTCGCCAGGGAATGAAGCCGTGGATGTCTTGGAGATACTCACGAGGGTCCAGCGCGTTGTACACCACCATCTTGAATCTGTTCGCGCATTCAAGTTAGCAGCGTCGCCGTCGCTCGTGCCGGCCTGGGAGGGATATCTGGAAGAGTGGTACCGTGCCGGGTGCGTCTCGCCCATGTGGATAATGCGCTGAAAGGTCTCGCGCTTGTGCCTGTCCTTGGAGAAGCGCAGGTCCCACAGGGAGCTGGCCGATAGCGCGACGACGAGCGACAAGGGGGACGAGCTGGCTGCGTCCTCCAGCAGATCGCGGCAAAGATCGAGGAGGCGGTCCACGCTGGCTTTGTTGTAGATCGTCGACGAGAAGAGGTTGCCTTCGGCGCGCTGCTGGAGGTGCTTGGTGATCTTGGTGATCACCAGTTCTCGCGCCTTGGCTGTCGTGCTGGCCTGCAGAGTGTGCAGCATCTCGGGCAGTTGGCCTTCCTGCTCGGGTGTCGGAGCGTCAAGCGGCAGACCGATCTCGCGCTCGAGTTGATGCGCCACCGCGTTCCAGTCGATGTCGTGTTGTTGTTGTTGTTGTGGTTGTTCGTCCAAGTGCTCGAAGTCGGCAGTTCCGGCCTCGGCCGCCTTTCTTCGCCCGCGACGCCGCTTGACCTCGGGACACAGGCGCGCCAAGACCTGTTCGACCACACGCCGGGTGTGCGTCAAGCTCAGATCGCGCAGGCCTTTGATTCGCACTTGTGCTGCCTTTTTCGTCGCAACGTTGTAGCAGCTCAGCGATCCTGCAAAGGAGGCGGCACGAACAATGTGGGGTCAGCACTTCACCGCCAAGCAAACACCGTCCCCATAGTTCAAAGAGCGTACGCAGGGCGCCAAAGAGCGAAGAGGCGGCAAACTGCAACGTGCCATCCGACGGACTGAGGGACACGAGCACAGTACTTACGGGCACAGGATGATGAGCTCATTCCACGCGAAAGAGCAGGAAGTGGGGAAGTCGAACGTACTTGGAGTCAACGCCTGCAGCGTGTAGTATCTGGCACGCGGTGGAGAGGGAAAGGGAGTATTCGTTCTCGGTTGCTTTAGAACGTAGGAGCTTGTCGGGCCTCTTCTTCAGCTTCTTGGGCTTGAGCGGAAACTTCTCTTCTTCCTCGTCGTCTCCATCGCCTCCCGAGAGCTCGCTTCGGTATTGCTTGGAGTTGAACGCCAAAGGGGAAATGCGGTCGGCGCTGCCGGTGAGCTTGTGCAGTTCGGCTTCTATGACGCGGACGGTGTCCTCTATTTCCTGCAGGCGTCGAGCCCTGAGCTGCTCGACGCGCTGTCCAATCAGCTCTTTCATGGTCTCCTTGCGATGCATCTGCGAGCGTTGGGCTTGCTGCTGGCTCTGGGTGATCGCTTGCTAAAGACGGACGGAGGGAGGGGGGTTAGGGATGGGCGTGTGCACAGATGAGGCCAAGCGGTCGAAGGTACCTTCTCGGCCAGCAGCTCGTCCAGCATGGCCACGAGAGAGCTCACCTCTTCATCGAACTTGCCCTTGTGCTTGAGGACCTCTTCCAGCCTCGTGGCCGCCTGTCGGCGCAGTTGCGGGAAGGCGAGTGAGCGACGGTAGAAGGGGGTGCGTTGTAATGGCGGATACCTGCGGAAGTACAGCCTCCAAACGAGAGTCGGCGAGCAGGAAGATCTCGGGCAGCAGGTCCAGGATGTGCCGCCCGCAGGAAAGGGTACCGTCGCAGGTGATGTTCCGCATGCACGTCACATACACCTGGCACGCAATAGCGTGAAAACGATTACTAACACTTCCACCAATGGTGAGCGGACCAAAGGCTTCAGCGCGTACCTGCTCGATGAACCTGGAGGGCATGCCCTGTCGCCACCTCCAGCGGAATAGCTGGTCGCTCTGAAGTAGCCACCGGGTGTCTTGGTGAGAGAGGTACACAAACTCCAAAGAGGCTGAGGAAGGTGATGTGTACATGTGAAGATGTCGACTCGGACGAGGCCACACCGGCCACCTCGATGCCCAGCATGTGCAGGAACGGAACAAACCGCTTTCTGTACAATTTACAGAGGTCGCTCGCTATCTCTGCACGCGATGGCTGATCGATCATCTTGTAATCGCTGTTCCTCCTTTCAACCAGCTCTACGAACGCCTCCATGACTCCCTCGAACTGCCACTGTGGCAGCACAGAGTGCGTGTGTGAGAGAGGGAGAGTTAAACATCAACCCACTTGGATAAGCTCACAGATACACCAGGCGCTACATACGAACTGAGCTTCGGGAGGTTCAGCGTGAACGACGTTCCCGCCGGCAGGGGAAGGCGACGACCCAAAGGGAGAGAAGGTGGGGGCCGATGGCGTTGCGACAGTCTGCATCCGCTCCGCGGCTTCCAGTCGCTCGAAATAGTGGCTTTCAGCGACGTCTAGCGCACGGACGATGGCCGCATGCCCGAAGAAGACGCTTACCACCGACGGAATGGCCTCCGTCGTTTGTCCGCCGTCAATGGTGTCATCGCCAGACATGACCTCTTCGGCCTCGTCCGTGTCTTCGGTCCCGCTGTCGTCCGAATGCATACTATTTGAGGCTCTTCCCTGAGTCGAGTCGTCTGCTGGACCGAGCCGGGTGCGTGCGCGTCTGCGAGTCGGGACGAGGTCGATTTCTTCGTTTGCCCTGGTCCCCTCCTCTTCTTCGTCGTCTTCGGCGTCCTCGTCGCCGTGTGCCATGAAGTGCAAGGTCTGAGAATCGACCACTTCCTCGCTGTCATATTCGTTTTTCGTATCTTTCTCCTCCACCATCGCTTCGGATACGTCGTGTGGCCCCGACTCGTGACTGTCCCCGCTGTGTGCGGCTTCCTTCCTTCGGTGCTGGATGTCCCTATACACACGGTAGGTGTGCCCCGCCCACACGAAGCGGTACCTGCACGCAAACCAAGGGCAGGGGCGAGCGTGAGCATGGAGCAAGCGGGGGTGGTGCGAGAAGAAAGTGCGAACCAGAGCTCGAGGACAAGCGCAGAAGCGGCAATGCGCAGGTAGCCCTTGTAGGAGGAGCTGTTGTCACTCGAGAACCAACCTCGCGCTGTTTTGACCCACCACACCTCACGCTCAAATGGCATGTAGTCCGTCTGTGCAGACACACGGGTCATGCATCACGCGAACGTAAGCAGGTAAAGGAACTCCTGAGGTGTCGGCCCATGCACACGAGCGTTGGGTGTAAGGCGTGCCTGGTGTTGGGTACTCTTCCACGCTTCTGTGTCATAGAGTCCCAGTATTTTGTCCGCCAGTGTCAACTTGCGCCAGCCGTCCTGCACCACCACATCGTCAGCAGACGAACTACAAGAATGAAACAATCCGGTTGGGGGGGGGAGGTTACTTGAGTCTGGCGTGCGTCGTTGACGACAGCCTCGATGTCCTTCCACTGCTCACGAAAGAAGAGCTTGGAGTCGCCATCGAGCCAGGTGGCCCCATCCTCCGCGGCGAACCAGGGCACCACAGCTGTAGGACCTCGGGTCTCATCGTCGGGGCAGTGCAGAGCGACAGCAAAGGGGCGCTCGCCCACGGCAAAGTCGTCGTTGATAAGCCCCTCCATGTGGTCCGCAAGGTGGCAGTAGTGTTGGGCATAGGCCACTGGCGGCGCACGCACGAAGAAGGCGAAAGGTTCCAGTGAGAGCAGAGACACCGTGCGCAGCCGCTTGGCTGACTTCTGGACGGCGGCGGCCTTGGGGCGCCCACGTCCTGCTCGCGCATCGTCCTGTTGCGGCTTCTCCTCTTCTGCTGCTGCCTCCTCTGCCGCGCTGTGGTCAGCGAACGAGCGCTTCATGTGCAACCCCCTTCTCCAATTAATCTTTGTGTTGTGAACTCATCTCCAATCTTTGGCTTGTCCTCTACAATTCGTTCGAGGAATAAGCATTTCTGACATTCCCAGATGAAATTTCCGAGCGACAAAACCCTAGCAACCACAGTGCCTGGCAATTTCATGTGGCGAACACCAGGCAAAATGCCGGTTCGCAGCTCCAGGTTTGAATTCGTTGGTCGGAAGGCCTTTCCAACACCGGGGCCAGAAAAGGCCGGTGCGCGCTTTGGGCAACAGCAGCGGTTGAGGGAGTCAGACCGAACAAAGCCCCACAAAGCGCGGTGGTGCGTGGATAGATAGATTCCGATTAACGACTATCAAGGGACGGGAGAGGAGAGAGGCCTCTCGAGAAAGGCAAGGCAAACAAGTGGAAAGAGAAGGGTGTGCAGTTAGAAGATCCATCAGACGACGCCGTCGCCCCCTTTGAAGATAGAAGTACCCTCAATGGGAAAGGCGAATTGAGGAAAACGGAAAGAGAGCAACGACCATCAAAGATAACTACTACGAAAGAACAAGAGGTAAGCACGAACAGTTATGTTTGTCTGTTGTCGACGATCCAGTCCCACCCCATCACCATCACAGCCCTGCTTTCTCTCGCTCTCTCCTTTCTCTCTTATCGTTAGGCTCGCCATTGGTTTCCTTTCAGTTGTCACGAGACCTCGGTCCTAATTCTCGCATTTTCCTCTTCAAGGTCTCGGCAAAAGACGAGGAGCTAGACGGCAGGAATCAGGAAGAATGGGCAACCGAATCGCGATCGAGAGGCGGCCTGTTCCCCTAGCCGCCGTTCTGAAGGGAGATGGGATGAACGGGCACCGAACAGAAGGCAGCGATGCGAATGGCGATGAGGGAAGAGGAGGAGGAGGAGGCGGCGGCGGCAGGAAGGCGGGTTCCTACAACAGCTCGCTTCACGTCTGGAGGTTCTTCACACCCGAGGACGATCCCCAAGCGGTGCACAACGAAGCGGTCTGTCTCAACGAGTCCTTCTCCTCCTTCGACAAGAACCAGGTCTATCTGGCCCTCCACATCTACTCGGAAAACGTCGCCGCGTCGCGCACCATCAAAATCGCGAATGGCGGCCTCAACTCCAGCGAGCCGGCGACTCTCAGCGGGGGCGAATCGAGCAGGGCGACGATCGAATCCCTCCTCGCCTCGTCGGTGGAGGCCTTCACGCCGCGCGGACTCGCGGCCTGCCTCGAAGAGGCTTTCATCACGTCGACCTCATCATCGGAAGGGGGGTCATCGACATCTCAAGATGACGATAATGGCGAAGCCGGCGACGCCGTTACCGGGAATAGCTCGACGGGGGTCGAGGAAGGCGAGACCCAACCGCTGGCCTACAGCCTGTATGTGTGGCGCGGGAAGGACTCAACGCGTTACGCCCAGGCGCTCGCCCTCACCAAGAGCTTCGAGCTCGAGAAGGCTTTGAAGAAAGACGGCAAGAAGGCGCTGCGGCAGCTCTTCGGCGGGGAGGACAAGGTGCCGCTCTCGTCCATCTTCACCACCCACAACAACCTCCTGCTTCGCCTGCCGAACACGACGTCAACATCCACGCCGGGCGAGAGCGACGATGGAGCCCGCCGGCTTTGCACACACCACCACGCCGAGGAGGACTACGACGACGATAACAGCGAGGACGAGGGCGACGCCGACGGCGGAAGCGAGGAAGATGAAGAGAGGCCGTACTCGCGACAACACCACCTCTACCATCAACTGCTCAAGAGGCGCCGGCTCACACGGAAGAGCGCTGCCGGCGGAGAGGCCGGCGAGAACCCGTGCACGGACAGCGGATGCAACGGAAGTGTTCCGAAGCTCTCCCTTCCGCGAGTCAAGGACCTCTTCCAGGCGCCGCCGCCGGCCTCCCCGTCGGGACACGGCCGTGGCCGCTCCCTGTCCGCCGACTCTCTCGATGCCATCATCCACACCGCCATACAGGATCTGGACTCGCCACAACCGACATCGGCCGTGGGGTCCGGCATCACCGACGGGGTGGCCCTCCTCACGGTCGACAGCCCGTCCTCTCCCTCCTCCTCCTCCTCTTCGTCCGGCAAGACGACCCGAACAATCACCAAGTCGACCTCGCTCACGATACCGTCGCCGTCGGTCGCGCCGCCGAGCCCGAAGAAGCTGCTCGGGAAGGGGAAGCTCAAGCTTCCGCCGATCAAAACGGAGGGGATGAGCAAGTCGGGTCCCATGCAGGCGATCCCGATCAGCGGCTTCAACCTGCAGGACCTGCAGGCCCTCCAGGAGAAGGAGCAGAGCAGCGACAGCGACACCTTCACCAAGGCCGAGGCGAACCAGCGGCAGGACAAGCTGACCAAGTACGACAGCATCTGCTCGAAGATCACCGACCAGCTCTACCTCGGGAGCCAGACGGTGTCGCAGGACAAGGCCATGCTGAAGCAGCAGGGCGTCACGCACATCCTCAACTGCGCCGGCTCGTCCACTGCCAGCAGGGCGTCTCGCGCTCGTCGGCCATGATGATCGGCTACCTCATGTGGAAGCACGGCTGGGGCTTTGAGCGGACGCACATGTTCGTCAAGGAGCGGCGCGGCGTCTCCAGTCCCAACACCGGCTTCATCTGCCAGCTGCTCGAGCTCGCCAAGCGACTCAGCCTTGCGCGCGGCGGCGCCGACCGAGGGACCCGGCTCTACCAGGTAGTCACCCACACCCGACACGACCCAGACTTCGTCGTCGCCAAGCTCGCCCGCAAGGAGAACCTGGCCGAGCTCGAGGAGTCCTCTGCGCCCTCGCCCAGCTGCTACATCCTCCAGTCCCCCGAGGAGTTCTTCATCTGGGTCGGCGCCCAGTGCAACGAGCGGTTCGTCGAGGTGGCCGAGCGCACCGTGCGCCGAGTGCAGCACTTCGAGAACGCGACCAAGGTCGTCCACACCGTCGAGCAGGGCAAGGAGACCGAGGAGTTCAAGCGACGCCTCGGCCAGCTCAACCTCGACGAGCTCACCTAACTAGCCCGATCCGCGCTCACATACTACCTAACTACCACGACCGCCCGACCGAGAGACGAGAGATAGAGAGAAGAGGAGAGAGCTCGAGCGGAAGGGGAACCTCGACCTCGGCGAGAGCGCAGCCTTCGGCGAAGAGCGAGCGCACCACCTGGGGAGGCCATCATTCGAGCTCAACGAACCGGACCGGGCACCCAAACACAAACTTGTATTCCTTATTCATTTTTCCTTGTATTGCTTGAAGGTGTAAGCAGAGAAACGAAGAGAGAGAGAGAGAGTAGAGTGGAGGAGAGAGAGCAGGAGAGCAGAGCAGAAGGTGTTGTAAAGCAAAGGGAAATAGATCATTTTTTGCAGCCTCTTCTTCTGGTCTCTTTCGCTCTTCACCGCTTCCCCGTGCACCGCGACTAGCAGCAGTCGACAAACAAAACCTGCCGCGGTGAGTGGTGCGGCAAGATGGAGCAGCGTGGGGTCTCTAGATTGGGCAGAGCATGTGGCATACTCACAAAGCTACTTTGCATTGTTATAGGGTGCCACTCTTCGTCGCTCGCTTGTTGATCTTCCATTTTCAATGGATTTTTGTAGTGTGCATTAAATCTCACCCCATTTCCTGTGCACTCACTCGCCCTTGCTGTGTAGGCTGGGGGCCTTTGGATGCGGCGTGGCGTCGTTTTGGTTCTACCCCATGAAGGTCGCTGACAGGTGCTCCCTCTCTCCCTTCGTCCTCCCCTCCAATGTCATAGCGGACTGACGCGGTGACACCACACGAATAGGACCTACCTCTCCGAGAACGCACTCCTGCCTACACACGCCGACACGCAGTTCGGGTCGGAGGAAGCTCGCGGCATCTACGCCTACAACACCGGCTACCAGTCCTTCCTCTCCAAGCTCGCTAAGGACAACGTACCACCCCAGGAAGCCAGCAGGTACGATCGCACACAACTGTGACTTGGCCTCGCCCAGGGGGGTCCAGGCTCTCCTCCTTGGCTGATGGCCACCCTCTCCCTGGGTGTCGGGCAGGCGGACAGCAGTGTGGCTGGGCAAGCAGCTGACGGCCATCGGCTGCAAGGTGTACGTGCAGTGCTACCGACCGCGCCTCTACCCCAGCGAGACCGGTACGGCCACGCTCTCGCGAAGCAGATCGCTCGGTGGTGATGGTTGTCTGATCGCTTGGTTCACGTTCAACATCGTGGGCGAGGACAGACCGGCAGGTGGCAACTGACGACGTGGGCTACAACGTCTACGCTGTTCTCTCCTCCCCTCGGGGCGACGGCACGGAATCGCTCGTGCTGAGTTCGCGCTACGACACCGAGCCCAGTGCGTGCCTTCT
>CACVKS010002053.1:0-22969 GCA_902749335.1 Acanthamoeba triangularis
GTCATCAGGTCATCGTGATGTACGGCACAGGCATATTCGTGGGCATGCACGGGGCCGTGTTTGCCAACTCGTTCTTCCTGCCCCGAGGGTACTACGGAGCCCACCTCCTGCAGCTCTTGCTCTGTGCCTCATTAATCATTTATTTATTTATTTATTTATTTTAATTCCATTTTGAATTCCATCTTTTTGGTGACCGGACCAGGGCTGTGGCGATCGAGGTGTTCCCGGGTCGCTACTACCGGTCCATGTACAGCCTTTACGTCCAATCGGCCGGGGCCACCATGTTCACCTACCACGAGCCGAACGTCACCAGCATCACGGAAGACATTTCGGAGCGTAGTAAGGACCTCGAGGTGTCCCTCCCCGCCTTCTCCGTGCTGCTCACCAAGGCGACCCAGGCCTTCCACGACAACAACCAGATCTACTACCGCGTGAAGGGGCCAAACTCCTGGCAGTGATCAACGCAAGAATAAATTGCTTATTTATTTTATTTTATTTTATCTGAAATGCCTACTGGAGGCAACAGGCCTTGGTGCCATCTGGTCGCGGCACTTTGCCGCTGCTTTGCGGCCCCACGGAGGCGACGGTCTCGAACTCGACCTGCGGGATGCCCAGCATGCCGCGCCCCACGAAGCCTCGCAGCCACTGCAGGCACTCGGTCTCCATCAGGATGCTCCGCACCAGCGGACTGAACGTCCGCGTGACCGGCGGCAGTTTCGACGCGCCTGCCACATCGGCTGCTTCTGCTGGTGCCGCCTCCTTGTCGGGCTTACCATCACCAGATGACGATGACGATGGCGACGATGTAGTGTCGGCGGCTGCTGATGGTTGTGGCGTCAAGGCGGCGGTTGTCGCAGGGGTGGCGGCGGCGGTGTGCAAGAAGAGGCTCCACATGTTGTCGAGGAGGAATTCGAAGCAGCGGAAGATGAGCACCGGCGATCGATGGAGAAGACCCTCCCGCAGCAGATTCAACACGTTGGACGCCACCACCTTCCCGCCTGCTCCCCATTCCACCACACGACACACGACGCACACGACGCACACGACGCACACGACGCACACGACGCACACGACACAACGCATGACACACGCGACACACGCGACACACACGACACAACGCATGACACACACGACACGATGAGACCACAACAAAGAATGAAGGCTTTGGGCAGGGGTACCGAGAAAGAGGGCGCAGGCGTCTTCGAGGTCGAGAATGTCGTACTGGCCGGCAGCGGCCATCAGCGCGCTCGCCCCGTCTTGACTCACGCCCGATCGCTCGAGCCAGGCCACGGCCGCGTCCAGCGCGCTGCTGTTGGCGAACAGCGGCCGCTGCCCTGCCGCCCCGCCACCAGACGGCGCCGACTGGCCACCGGTGCTCGGCCCGGTGGAGGTGGTGGTCCCTGCGGGCTGAGCCGGAGCCGCCTCGAGGTGGACGCCGTAGACAAAGTCGAGCAGGAGGTTGAAGGTCGCCGGCGACATGTTGGGGATGGGGATCGTGAGCAGCTCGTCCGACGTGCGCTGGGCCTCGCGCATGCCGAGCGTGAACATGGCCTTGAACACCACCGATCGCCCCGCCAGCAACAGCTTGTGCGCCGTCACCGTCTGATTGTCCTGTTATCGTGTGCGGTGGTGCGTGTGCGGTGGTGCGGTGAGATGGCGGCGACAGGAAGGTGAAAGGAAGAGCCACGCTCGCACCTCGTAGGGAAAGCAGAAGGTGACGTCGTGAAGCGACTTGTCGTCGCGCCACACGGCGAACGAGCCCAATTGGACCACCGTGCGGCGAATCGAAGCGAGGTACTCGGGGAGGTGCGCCGTCGTCGTCATGGTTGTGCTGCTGCTGCTGGTGGTGGTGATGGTGTCGGATTGCGGCTTGGATAGGCCAGGCGGTACGATAGCAGTCCCGCTGTAGATTTGCTCCACTGAAATAAGTGGTGGCTTGTGTGAGTGCGTGTGCGGCGCGAGTCGTGCGTTTGATGACGAAACCATAACGGAGTGGCCGCAGGGGGAGCAACATAGCCCAGACCAACGCACCTCCAAAGACGAGGCAGTTGAAGGCGGTCAGAATCGTGAGCGCACTGTCGTGATTCTCCTGTAGCTCCTGCAGAGAAGAATTAAAAATGAATTAAGTTTTAAATCAGAATCAGAATTAGAATTTTATAATTCTAGAAAAAAAAATGTAAATAAAACGAAGGAAGAGAGACCTTGAAGAAGAGGGAGAGGCCATCGGCGTCGATGAAGAACTGTAGCTTTTCGGCCTTGTCCATGAACATGAAGGTCAATGCGAGCAGGGGCTTGAAGCCGTGTCCGTCTCTACCGCGCACCGAGCAGGTCACCAGGCTCTTCACTGAACAATACACGCCTCAGCTCCCTACAACACGCGCACTACACGCACTACTACACGCACTACTACACGCACGACTCGCCATGCGTACCTCGCGCTCTCAGCTTCGTCACCCTGGGGTGGTAGAGTTTGAGCACATCCGGACGTTTGGGGAATTCGGTCTTGCCCCTGGCGTGGTAGAGCAGGTAGCGCCAGACCGTGGGCAGACATTCCTCCCGAACTACGTCCATCAGCGTGGCCTCTTTGTGTGCGGTCGTGCATGTGCGTGTGCGTGTGCGGTCGTGCGTGTGCGGTGAGACTTGATGGCCGCCGAGCGGTGTGATCGGGCATGAGTGAGAGTACCGTGTTGGGCCATGCTCATCAGTGCTTCGGCGAGGTAGCGCGAAGAAAAGTTTGAGCGCGCGTAGGTGTCGATGTAGTCCTTCATAAAAGTTGGCAGGGACACCAACGCGAGAAGACTCGCTCCCTCGGCTTCATTTCAGATGCAACGTGGTACCACATTCACACACACACACATTAGTAAGACAGCATCAGTACATGTTTAAACCTCCAAAGCAACGCGTGGAGCCGAAGATGTCGACGTACCTGAAGACGCCATGCAATGTACAATTCCTCCTGCATTCGCCTTTGCCCACAAACACTGGCCAGGTTTCACCTGGTATGTTGTGTGCGTCGTGTGCCGTGTGTGTCGTGTGTGCCGTGTGTGCCGTGTGTGTCGTGTTGCGTTCTGAGTCAGACTCAGAAAATGCGCCAGCGCACAAGATCGCAGGCCAGAGCACACGTTACCTGAAAGATGTCGAGAATGATCGGGATGAGATCGCAACTGGCCAGCGCCAGAGTGCGCGTCAGATCGGCGGCCAGGAGCCACAGGCACGAGGTCGCCCATCGCAGCCGCTCGCGCTTGGCCTCGACCAGCGGTGTGCGGCGGAGGAAGCCGGCCACGACCTCGATTCCGCCCTTGCACGCCACGTGATCACCCGTGGCCTTCACTGCGCCCCCGCATGAGTGCCATGTGTCGCATGTGTTGTGTTGTGTTGTGTTGTGTGGCACAACCTAACGCGACCGACGTGCGAGCTCGCACCTTTGACAGAGTGGGCCAGCACCCGCAAGAACTTCTTCTGTGCGTAGTGCAGGTCGGGTTGTGGCGTCACGTCGGCGATCTTGCGCAGCAGGTGCTCGATCACCGCCTCGCCCAGCACAAGCGCACCCGCTCCTGTGCTCCCGCCTGGTTGCGGTTCGATTGTCCGATCAGACGCGCACTCCGCAAGCCGCACGACACACATGCACGCACTCTGTTCCATGAGGGGTGCCAAGGCAGCTGCGGCGTGGGCCTGCAAGAGGAGCCGGTGCTCCGCATTGACCACGGCGCCGGACAGCACCTCCACTGCCCTTTGTTTTGTCTCCGCCGTCGTGCCTTGCTTCCACTCTGTGGGCACGGAGCGACATATTAAAATGATTTTTCACATTTAATTAATATATTGATATACATAATAATAATAATATTAAATAAAATGGCGGAAGCATTGGCGGGGGGGGAGGCGTGCCGTTGGCTTTGATCTGCTTGAGTTTGACCAGGGCCGAAAGGAGCTCCGCTTCGGCCGTGTCTCCGTTTGAGATTTGGGCGAGTGCCCGCTGTACGTCCTCTTCCAGCATTGTTGTGTATTTATTTATATTTTTTTTAATTCTTCCTTACGTCCCCACCTCGTGTATCTTCTCGATGTACTTACTACCCGTGGTCACACACTTCTTTTTTAAAGTCAAAACTAGCTCCGAGTGGTGGTTGAACGTTCAGATTCCCTTCCTCCTGTCCACTTTCACCCAAGCCGGGCAACTACTCCTCTTCCTTTTCCCTACCGGTTGTAGGCCTACCGGCACCGCACTACCACATCATGGTTAAAGAAAGATGGTAAGTGGTGTATTGTAGTAGTGTACATATTGTGCCTCTTTTTCAATGAAGCAAACCATCTACGCGCGGCGGTGGGCGCTGAGGGGCTTGTGAAGGGTCCCGTGGAGGTGGTCGAGGAGGCCCACGAGGCCGAAGTTGGTGTTGAAGCTGAAGTGGTGGTGGTCGTGGAACCGCGGGCTGGACAGGCCTCGGAGCCAGGGCAGGGCGTAGCCGCAGTGGTGGTTGGAGGTGCCGGTGACGGCGATCGCGGTCCACAGCCACAAGGTGGCCAGGTGGCTGCCCATCAGCAGCGGGCCGGCCAGGAGCGGCAGCATGTTGGACACCACGTACTCCACCGGGTGCGCGTACTCTGACGCAATCGCGATCGGCGCCCGGAACTCGTGATGAATTTTGTGGACCCGCTGATAGCACCACAAATGCTGCACAACACCGCACACGACACGACACGACACGACACGCATGACACGTCAGCATCGTGCGACAGATGGGGAGGGAGACGGCGTGGTACGAGGGCGCGGTGGGAGTAGTAGAAGAGGACCTCCTCGACAGCCACGAAGATGAGGAGGTGGAGCACGACCTCGAGGGCCGAGGGCAGCTCGGCCGAGTAGGCGATGCCGCGGGCCTCGAGGAGCGGCTGGAGGAGGAACGACACCGGCAGCTGCACCACGAACTGGTTGAACAGGACGCGTCGCACGCACCGGCCCATCTTCTCCGCACTCACTTGCTCCTGTTCACTCACACAACACCAATCACATCCGCCCTCTTTGTACACTTATATTTGTATTTTTCTATATATATTTATATTTAGAATTAGCTTGAAATGATATCACGTTTTGAGGTACCGGTTGAAGTTTGTAGCGGTAGAGCGGGGGCCACCTCGTGACGTCGAGCGCAATGAAGGGCGCGTTGTACGCCCAGAACAACACCTTACATTGCCCCTCCCCCCCGGTGGTTGTCGTTCGTTTCAGCCAACGTGCCTTCCGCACAAGGGGTCAGGGGGATGACATACAGTGGAGAGGGTCCACGTGGTTATCGTCAGATATTTTAAGGTGGCTGCATAGGTAAGCCTACATTTCGGCACGTGCCGTCAAAAGCCTAAGAGCCTGAAGAATAACTACACAAGAAATTTCGGGGTTAGCATGGAGAAGAATAGTGATTGGTTACCCTGAGTCCGGTTCAGCGTGTCGCCTGCATCCGCCTGCAAGGTTTTACGTCATCACAGCCCAGAAAGAGACACAACAACGCCAACACACGTAAGCGCCTGACCAAAACGAAGACGTCCCCCAAAGAACGAAACCAGATGCCTCTTCGCTCTCTCACCCCTTGCGAAAGGTTGGCTTTCGTCTTTCTCTTCTCGTTCGTTCTTTTCTGGTTCGGACCTAAAAACCTTCACGTTGATGCCGTCGGACCCATCACTCAAGACTACGTAAGAAGCCTTCTTCTTCTTCTTCCCTTTTCATGTTGCCCAGCTGTTGACGATGATGTCTTCCTCCCTTCGGGGCTCAATCCAGCCTTGGCGCCAGATGAAGACCAGGTCTTCGTGGGAGCACGAAGCAGGGGAGGACGGCCATGGGTGGGACCACGCCGGGTGGAGCTACGAGGGACCCACCGGCCCCCAGTACTGGGGCACCCTGACCCCCGACTACGCCCAGTGCAGTTCAGGTCACTTTCCTCCTTCCCTCCCTCTGTGCCTAAGCCCAGCAATTCTCCCTGGCACACCCTGTCGGACTTAAAAAAAACTGATCTATCTTGTACAGGTGGCCGACAATCGCCCATCGACATCATCGAGTTCCGGACCTCACGAAGGTAGTACCCTCTTCTTGTTCCAACTCACTTTCGCGAAGGTAAACTAAACCAAACATTGACGGGCGTGATAGATTCCTGGGCGACTTGAAGTTCACGTACTCGACCAACGCCAGCGGCACGCTCTGGAACAATGGTCACACCATCGAATTCCACAGCGAGACCAACCTGTGGAGCCACATCTCGTACGCTCGCAGAACATGAACCACACTTGTGGCCTCGGTCGGGGGCTGTTTTCATTCCCTTGTGAGACTCACCGACTGCGTCAGTGGCGGTCCTCTATTCGAAGACCAGTACCACATCGTCTCTATGCACCTCCACGCCCCGTCTGAACACCAACTCAATGGAAAGGTCGCACCCTCACCACCACCATCATCACCCCTGCCATGGCTGGCCTGACGCCTGTCGTGCGTGGTGTGTGTGCGGCGTGTGTGGGGACCCACAGTACTACCCACTGGAGCTGCACATCGTGCACCAGGCCCGAGGTACCATGGACCTGGCCGTGGTGGCCGTCTTCTTCGAAGAGGGTCCCTACTCCGAGTTCCTCGCCGAGTACGAGTACCCCATCCACGACGTACGTCCCGGAGTCTTCACCGCGCGCTCTGCCGGGCTGGCTGCTCACCGCCCACCTCGCCGCCGCGCACCTCCAGATCGAGACGCCCGACGCGCACAGCCCGGTCGGCGGCATCGACGTGATGAGCGTGATACCACAAAACGCATCCTACTACGTACGCCGCGGCCCCACACTGCGCCCACGACTCAGGTGTTAAGGATGTTGCTGACGTGTCAGTGGGGGGTTGTAGTACTATCGTGGGTCGCTGACGATACCGGACTGCGACGAGCGGGTGACGTGGCTAGTGCTCTCGCACACGATGACCGCCCTCCCCGAGCAGATCGAGGAGTTCACCAAGATCTATCCGCACATCAACAGGCACGTACCGCACGACACGCACCACCGCACACGCGCAACGCTTACCTGCGTCGTGTGGTGTGGCGTGGGTGGGTGCAGGCCAGTGCAGCCTCTGAACAGCCGCGTGGTGTATTTCCACGCCGAAGGCGACCCGAGCCTGTTGCCTCCCAATTTCCATGTTCCCGTACGTTTGCGCACGACACACGACACACGACACACGACACACGACACACGACACACGACACACGACACACGACACACGACACGACACACGACACACGACACACGACACACGACACACGACACACGACACACGACACACGACACGACGCGCTCATAGATGCGTGCGGTGGAGTAGGCACCTGTGGAGTGTCCGCCCAATGTGACGATTACGGTTCCGGAGAGGGACGACCCGCCAGAACACCACATCCTGGGCATCTCGCTCGTCTTCTTCTGTCTCATCGCCCTCATGGTCTCCCTTCGAGCAGTGCGCCCGAAGTAGTACCAGGAGGAGGAGGAGGAGAGCATGCCCTGCTTTCTATTTTGTTTTGTTTTTTCGAAAAAACAAAACAAAAATAAACAGGCATTTAAAAATATTAATATAAAAATAGGAATGAAGCAATAAAGGGTAATAAATAATAAATAATACACTCTGGGTGGTGGGTGACAGTGTGGTGGTCGGGGGGTGAGCGCTCCTCAGAGGAGGTCCTTTTCGTCCTTCTTCTGCTTCTGCTTCCAGGCGGGCAGCTTGCCGAACTCCTCCTTGCTCATCCCGAACACCGTCCGGAACTCATCCGGCGCCAGCCACGTCTATTGTTGCGTCGGCTATGTCAGCACACAGCACACACGATACACACGACGAGGTAAGGAGGTAAACCTCAAGTTTGGTGCGGTCGAGCGTGTCCTTCATCTTCTTGAGCTCCTCGTACGAATAGAACTCATCACCATCGCCGCCGCCTCCCCCGCCGGACTTGGGTCCTTCGGCTCCCTCCGACGACGCCGACTTCGCGTCCGCCGCCTTCTTGCTCGCCACCTCTGCCGACGCGCCCTTGTCGTGACGGCCCTTCGCCTCGACCTCGGCCGGGGCGCCGAGCTCGTCGTCGACGCGGAGCTTGGTCGGCGTCGACCCGCTCTGGCTCCCGGCGGCGGCACCGTTGCTAGCGCTGCTGATGGTGGTCCGGGTGATCGAAATGTCGACGCCATCGCGCGACGGCGACGCGGTGGCGATGGTGCCTCGTCGCGCCCGGCCACCGCCGGAGCTGGACGACGACAGCTTCTTCTCCTCGCGGAGCCGTTGCTTCTCGGCCTTCTTCTCCTCCTTCTTCCGCTTCTTCTCCTCCTTCTTCTTGAGCTTCTCGGCCTTTTTTTCCTCCCGCTTGCGCTGCTTGATCTCCTTCTCGCTCGAGTGCGACAGCGCCTGCTGCTGCGGGCTCGTCGGCGGCGACGTGGTCGACGTTGTCGTCGTTGAAGTCGACGCGTCATTGTCGCTATGGGTGGTGTCGGTCACCACGATCCATGGCACCGGCGTGGCGCCGTTGCTGCCGTACTGCTCCTGGGGCGCCACCCCGGAGGCGGGCTCGGCCTTGGTCGGGGTCGCAGGCGACCGGCTGTCGCCGCCCGTGAATGCCTTGCTTCGGGCCGGCTGCGGGCTCGACCTGGCATATGGCGGGGGGAGGGGAGGGAATGATGACGTCAGCACTCACCAGAGTGGTTGGGTGACGTCAGCACAGCATGAGGTGGTGAGTGGAGGTTGAGGGGGTACTTCATGGGGTCGGGCGCGGTCTCCTTGCGCTTGAGCTTGGCCGGGGAGAGGGTCTGGTGCTGCGCGAGGGCGGCCTCCACCTCGTCCAGCTCGCCCTGCAGCTGCTCGAATAAGCTGTGCGCGATGTGAGTTGGTGCGACACGCGCGGCACTCATAAGACAAGAGACACACAACACACACACACACACACACACGACACACACACACACACGACACACACACGACACGCGCGCGGTGTGTGCTACGCACTTGACGGTGTCCTTGCGCTGCGCCTTGGTTCGCCGTTTGGAGCGCTTGTCGCCGCCATCGGCCTCCTTGAGTTCGTTGAGCTGCGCGAGGAGGGCCTCTCGCTTCCGCTTCAACTGCGCGACCGCTTCGTTCTCCTCGTCCTCCTAGCGGGTAGCCCGACACAAGCGCACGCGCACCACCACCACCACAACACACGACACGGAAAATATATGACATCATCAACAACTGCTGAAGCAATCAATCTCGCGTCCCCAATGAGCAGGACTTCAAGAAGAACGTACAAAGTTGAGTTCGGCTCCGGTTTTGGTCGCTCGCGTCCGCCGTTTGAGTCGCTCCTCGGCCGAAATCTGGGGCTTCTTCTCTCCCTTGTCGATCACTTGGCACAAAAAGAGAATAAATATGAATAATAAACAAAATAATAAGAATAATAATAATAATAATTGATCTTGTGCATTTGTGGCATACGTAATTCTTTGGTGGCCGTTTGGTTGGTCAGTTCGGCCTTGGACTTCTTGAAGTCCTTGACCCAGTCGTCCACCTCCTTTTTCGACTTGGCCTCGAGCCTGGCGAGAACCTTGTTCTTGCCCAGCTGCACGAACTCGATCACGTTCGAACCGGCCGGACCCTCCTTCAACTCCACGATCTGCAACTTGAAGGAATCCTACACCGCCAAAAACCGCAGCTTGAATCGTGTGTCGTGCGGCGGTGTGTGTCGTGTATCGTGATGAAGGCGGGTACCTGGAACTTGACGCTGTGGCGGCCGAGCACCTTGAGCTTCTTGGAGGGCCGGCCCAGCACCACGATGTCGGTGAAGAGATAGGCCACCACCTCGTCCTTCGTTCCCTCATTGAACACTCCCTCGCGCACGTATCGGCGCCCGGGCTCAGTCAGATTGAGCTGTCACACAAAATTGGGGGGGAAGCGTTAAAATCGGGGCTTGGTTGCGTTCCTCTTGACGCCAAGCCAAAGAGAGTAGATGATGATGATGTGGCGCACCTTGTCATTACCGGTGATCTTGTTGGAGATCTCGAGCGTCTTGGAAACGTTCTCGGCTTCCCGCTTTCGCTCGTTGATGAAGGCGGCAATCGACTGGATCTTGTCTGTAGCCTGCACAAACCAATAAATAAAAATAAAAAAATAAAAAATAAAAAATATAAATATAAATAAAAGGTGGTGGGCAACCTTCTTCAGGCTGTTGTAGTCCGGATGATCTTCCCACGTGTGTCGCATCATGTCGGTGAGTAGCAGGTTGTATCGGGGAATCCTCTGCACCGGCATGATGAGGAACGACGCCAGGTCGAGCGACTTGCCCTCGGGGTGCTCCTTGCACTTCTGGAAATAGGCGGCCACCTCCTTCTTCTTCTGAACTCGCTCGATCACCGCCATCGAGGTGTTGAAGTTTTGTACATAGGCCGTGTAGACTTTGAGGTAGTCCACCTAGTGCGAAAAAGCACAGCACCAAAAACACGCGACACCGTTAGAGACTCACACAATCGCACACACACCACCGCGCACGCGCATACGGGCACACACAAGAGCAGGAATAGGCGTACGAGGCGAAGGAATATGTCGCCCAGACACTCGTAGGTGCCCCACTTGGCCACTCGCCTCTCGATTTCGGAGTAGAGCTCCGAGTTGAATGTGTAGAGCAGCGCGATGTCGGAGAAGATGGCGCGGACATCCGCGGCGTTGATCAACGGCGAGCCCGAGGCGACGGCATCGTTGAGCGGGTTGAGCCATACGGTGATGCACTGGTTCAGACTCTTCACGTAGAAGCTTTCCGTGTCGAGGATCTCGTGCGCCACGCGGCTGCGGTACGCCACGTTACGGACTGGAGCGCGAACAGGGAAGCGGCCACCCGCCAGTCGGGAGAGTGAGCTCAACAAGCAAAAGCCGCCGCGAGAGAGAACGCGACATAGAACACGCACCCATGGCCCTGTAGCGCTGCTTCTGCAGGTAGCCGCGCACGAGGCTCTGAAACCGGATGAAGGCCGGCACGTACGTGTTGACTGCGACACAGAGGGTTGCGCTGAGTCCATAAGCCCACGGCAAAGCCACAAGTGTGACGATGTCTTAAGACCAGATGATGCCAGTGCCACGTACTGTCGACGCCGTTGCCGGCCATGAGGGCGAGCTTCCTGAGCACGATCTGCGGGGAGACCTTGGGCCGCGCGCCCGAGACGGGCTTGTCCTTGATGCGCACGAGCTGCTTCTTGATCTCGATGAGCTGCTTGTCGGTCAGCTTGGGCGGCTTCCACTGGTCGTCGATGACCAGCGGGGGCGCGCCCTCGTACTGCTGCTCCACAATGGCGGCAAGCGCGACCAAGCTCTCGATCACCAACACCATACCCGTGCCCTCCCACAGCTCGGGACCCTTGAAGAGCTTGAAGGGTGGCACCTGTAGCAGCAACCATTGATGAGTGCAGTCATACGCTACAAAGTCGGAAATTTGTATAGCGCCAAATTGAAAGCATGTATCAAATCACGTGCTGTTGTGATTGATTAATGAATCGTCACGGCACCAAAGGCAGAAGGAGAAAGAGACAAGAGATTAGGATCAGATCGTACCCCCATGTCTTTGCAGGCGGCGAGGAAGAACTCCACATTCTCCTTCAATTTGAAGAGCTGCTTTGTGTCTTCTTGAATGCGAGGAATAGCTGCAGGATGGACAAAAGCAGATCAGATCAATGAATTGATTTTAATTACCAAGCGTTGCAGAAAAGTATAAATTCAAAAAAAAAATAAAAATAGAAATGTAGAACAAGTGCAAGTGTACCTCGTTCATCAAGGCGCCGTATCACGTGGCACAGCACGACTCCGGTCTGTAGCGGACCATATAGGTCTTCGCTCTCCAGTTCCATCCCCAATATCTCTTCAATCCATCTCTTGACACCATGCTGTTTCCTCTGCCATTGGTCCACCTGCTCCTCAGTGACTTTCTTCCAGTCTCCCATTGAGGCCATGGCCGCCGTTCACCCTTCTCAACTATCTCAAGATGCCCACCAAGTCAAACTCAGGCCTTGCGTAGCACTCTCGCTTCGTCTTCCGCGAGTTGCTGTGCCGCGCCGTTGCTGCACGATGTAATGAATTAATCAACATTTCAAAACAGCCAACCACATTTCAAACCATAATTACGGAAGGAAATTCAAGGCGAACAAAAAAGAAAAGCATATAAAATCAGAAAGTGGTGCGCCATCTTCGCGCTTGTAGTTCTTTGTCTCCTCTCTTTGTCATTATTCGTGAGAGGTAAGAACCATCACTGGCCTATTGCCTTGCCTTGAAAACTGTCGGGAGTTGTCCTCACGGCATAAATTAATTTTGATAATTGTCAATTTCTCAGGTACGAGATGAGCTGGTTTTCGGAGTGGCAGATGCCCTCCTTTTCGGCTCTACGGAACTGGATAGGCTTCTTTGTTCTCGGCCTCTTCAACAAGTACACCCCCAGCCCACTTTAAAGATAATTATTCTTCTATAAATATAATAATCTAATACAATGATGTATGGGCAGTTTTGGGTATGTGATATTCCTGTCGGCGGCGGAGGACATCATGAAGGGGAGCAGCGGCGCCGTGTTGCTGGCCGACATCCTGCCCACGCTCTGCACCAAGCTCGTCGCCCCGTTCTTCATGCATCGCATCCCCTACTGGTATATATATATATACCGTGGCCATCCGGCTCCTTAGCCGTGTGTGTGTCGTGGGCGTGTGCGGTCGTGCATGTGCGTGTGCGGTGGCGCGCGATTGTAATCGCACTCATTGAGCGATTTTGATCACAGGCTGCGAGTCCTGGTGTTGACTGCCGCTGCTCTGGGCTCGTTCCAGCTGGTGGCGTGGGGCGAAAGGCACCGGCTTCCCCTCTTCCCCTTTGCCCTCCGCCCTTGGGCCCTTTTCCCGCCCTTGAGCTATCCACGCCCGTCTCACCATCACCGTATGCGTGTCGTCGCAATAGTGCCTGGCTGCGCTTGCTGGGCGTGGTGCTGGCCTCCTTCAGTGCCGGTTTCGGCGAAATCACATTCCTCGCTCTCGCCTCCTTCTACCCCAAGTACCGCTCTCCTGTCGTGTGCCGCACGCGTGTGCGGTCGTGCGTGTGCGTGTGCGGTTCTGACGTTGGTGGGGGGTGCACATATGCAGGTTCACGTTGTCGGCGTGGAGCTCGGGTACGGGCGGCGCCGGCGTGTTGGGCGCGGTGGCCTACCTGGGCCTCACCGAGTGGATCGGGCTCTCCTCCAAGGTCTCCCTGCTCGCCGTCTCCCCTCTCCCCGTACTCATCGCTATCAGGTAACCTCCTTTGCCACCTTCAGTCCCAGTCCGTTCGCTCACCTCCTGCGCGTGCGTGTGTTACGTGTTGTGTGTGTGTGTGTGTGTGTGTCGTGCGTGTCGTGCGTGTCGTGCGTGTCGTGCGTGTCTCCCCAGTTTCTTCCTTTTCATTACGGGAGAGCAAAACAAGAAGAAGATCATCTACATCCCCGTCTCCGAAGAAGGTAATCACGCCCCCAACACCGAGATCGAAATGGGTGAGTCATCCATTTGAATAACACTCTGCTGCTCGTCAGCCAATGGCCACTATATATTTCTTATTTAGTATATATAGTATTCTCACGGGGTGGACGAAGACGACGAGGCTGCGCCGTCGTTGGGTGGCGCCTACGCAGCACAGTCGCCGCCGTCGGTCGTCGACACCCGAGGCCTCTCCGTCCAGATCCTCGAGGACAGCTACGCCGCGCCACCCCCCTCCGGCCTCCCTCTGTTCCGCTTGCGGATGCGACGATTCTTCTCTCAATTCGTGCTCATCAAGGTATGTGTGGGCGGTCGTGTGTTGCGTGTGTGCCCGCGCGGTCGTGTTTTGCGTGAGTTGCGTGTCGCTCACAAGCGAGCGTGGGGTGGGTGGTGCATTCAGCCGCTGCTGCCCTACATGATCCCGCTGTTCTTCGTGTACTACTTCGAGTACGCCATCAACAGCGGCATCTCCGCCACGCTCGTCTTCGACGGGTGGGGCTCTGACAAGGTCTACAAGTACTACGGACTCATGTACCAGATTGGTACCTATCGATCCTTCCGCCCGCACACGCCGCACACGCCGCACACGCCGCACACGCCGCACACGCCGCACACGCCGCACACGCCGCACACGCCGCACACGCCGCACACGCCGCACACGCCGCACACGCGCATAATGAAGGGAGCTCACATGTTGGTGTGTGCGTGGCGCAGGCGTGTTCGTGTCGCGATCGTCGGTGGACATCTTCCCGATCGAGCGAATCTGGATTCCGGGAGTCCTCCAGGCGGCCAATTYTGCGTTCCTCCTCTGCCAGGCCTACTGGAACTTCGTTCCCTACGTCTACATCATCTTCCCCATCATCTTCTGGGAGGTACGCGCATCAACATCAGCCTCCACCGCACACGACCGCACACGCACACACACACGCATATGTTAATGTATATGGCTGTGTGTGGGGGGGGCAGGGTCTGTTGGGCGGAGCGACGTATGTGAACAGCATGTACATGATCTACAAGACCATTAGCGACAAGGACCGCGAGTTCTCGCTGGGCGTGGTCTCGCTCGCCGACGACGTCGGCATTTCGCTGGCGGCGCTCACCTCGGTCTTCCTCGAGAAGTGGCTCCGCCGGCACAACAACATCCACTGACACCTTCCGCCGTCAGCCACGTTAAGAAACAACAATAGATATATATATATATACCAAATTGAATGGAAAATGTTGTGTAGCGATATATTGGCAGAGAAGAGTCATAGACTCAAATATTTAGAGATATAAAGAGATAGTGAAGAAGAGGGAGGATTGGCTTGGTGCTTGGCCTTGGCTTCTTTAGATGTGCTTGAGCTCGGTGCCCTGGCGGATCTCGCCCAGGAAGCTCTGGCGATCCCAGCTGGCCTCGTTGGTGGTCTCCTTCTTCTGGTCCAGCATCGCAATGGCCGGCTTGGACTTGTCGACCGTCTCGACGTGCTTGAGCTCGGCCTGGCTGGCCTGCTTGACCTCCTCGAGCACCTCGCGGGCCTGGGTGGTGCGGCCGGCGCTGATGAGGCCCTCGAGTCTCGGGCTCGACCGGTCGCTGATGCTCGCCCGGGGCACGCTGCGCAGCTTCTGGACGTCGCTGTGGCGGATGGCCCAGCGCAGGTCGGCCAGGCGGTTGGCGCGAGCCTGAATGCCGCCCTTGGGCATGTCGGCCTTGGTCAGCGCGATCGAGCGCATGAGTCCGCGCTCGCGCACGTCGACGTAGACCATTGGCTTCATGGTGCGACGCTCGCGGATGTCCCTGAGCAGCGGCGCGCGGTCGACAGTGCGCAACTTGAACTGAGAGCCGGCGGCGCTGGAGTTGAAGAACACGTCCTTGACGCTGGGCTCGATCTGCAGCTCGACGTGGCGCAGTTGGTCGCGGTACGAGTGGTGCACGAGCTGCGACAGGAGGGCCTCGCGCCGCTTGAGCACCTCGAGGAACTGGCCGCTCAGTCGGGCGAACTGCTTCTCCTCCTCGCGCACGCGCTGGAGCCTGACCTCGGTCTCGCCCTTGGTGCGCTGCAGGTGGCCGGCCGTGGTCAGCTCCTGGTCCTTGAGCACGCGGCCGAAGGCCTCCTTGACGGCGCCCAGGAACTGGTCCTTGTAGCCGACGGCCAGCGCGGCGTCGGTCTCAAGCGACTCGCGGGCGCGGTCCATCCGTTCGGCGGCGAAGAGCGAGTCGAAGCCGGCGCGGGCCTCGGAGATGGTGTCGAGCGGGTTGGTCACCTTGTCGCGGATCAGGGCGCCGGCCTTGACCGAGCTGTCGCGCACGTCGACGGCCAGCTCGCCGGCCTTGTCGACGATGACCTCCTTGTACTCCTCCACCTTCTGCTTGGCCTGAAGTGCGTACGAGTCCATGTTTGTGTGTTTGTGAGATGAGTCGAAGATAGAAGCGTGGTTGATGTTGATGTGAAGCTAGCTGTGTGACAAGCTTGCGGTTGAGAGTCTCGAGTTGTTGCTGAAGTGATGGTTGTTGATGAAGATGAAGGAAGAAAGGTCGCGGCTTTTATGAACCGAGAAAGAATGGTACCCGGACTTACCAGAGAGACCAAGCCCAGACAAAGTTGAGGCGAATTTCAAGCGGTCCTCCAGCGGCTAAGCTTCCCTGTGATCTGCCTTCTCGAGGGCAAGATGTGGGATTGGACAGAAATAACACAGACACTCCATCACATTTCTGAAATTCCAACATAATATCATATTCTGAAACGATTTGGTAACACGATATATGATTTGACGAAACATTGGCACAACAGAAACAAGAACTGGCTGAAAGAAAAAGATGGAGGCACTGCCACGGGAGCTGGTGTGGGAGGTGGCGGGTTGTCTGCCCGTGCGCGACGTGCTCCTGGGCGTGGCGCTGGTCTCCCACGACTTTCATCGGCTTGTGTGCGGCTCCTGCCCCTCGTCGCCGCCGTCGTGGACGTCGAATGAGTTTTGGCGCCTCTACGCCCTCCGCTGGGGCCTGATGAGCGCGCATAGCCCCACCTCTTCCCTCGATCGTCATGACGACGTCGCTGCTCTCCACCCACCCTGCTGGCGCTCCTTCTGCCGCGCTGGTACCTCTTGCCCCTGCTCACTTTCAAACGATAAATATTGAATAACAAATAGAAAAGACAATAATTGTAATAAAATATAATTTTTTTAAAAAAATGCCATAATTGTATTACTCTGTGCTACCAGAGTTGGAGGGCTGGCGGTTCAGCCTGGATGAGAGCCTGCACGTTGACGTGCCGCGCGGTGCGTTCGACAAGTGGTCACTTGTGCAGCCTCGCGAGGCTGACGATCTCCGCAGCTGACGCTGATGATGTGTGCGGTGTGTGCCGTGACAGGGCGACTGAAGGTGGTCGATCAGTCGGATGTAGCGGGTGTGCTCGCAAGCGAGAGGAAGCTGGGCGTGCGCAAGACGGTGCTGCTCGACAAATCTAGGCGGCGGGCTGAGCTGGTCTTGCACGGCGGCAACTGGAACGCCACCCTCATGCTTGCCGAACGTCCCATCCCTGCCCACGGCCGTGGTTCGTTCCTGTGTGTCGTGTCGTCGTGTCGTTCGTGTGTCATGCCTATGTTTTTAACTTCCGTGCGGGCGGTGGTGCAGCATCGATCCGGTTCCATGTGACGAAGCAAACGGGCTTCTGGTTGGTCGGCGTGGCAAGCCCCATTCCCCAGGAACGTCTCCCAACGTACCACACACCTCGCTCCCGAGTGATGTTCGTGTGTGGTGGTGCGGTGGTGGTGCGTGTGGGCCAATTAATGACCCGAGGTGTGGTTGTTTTGTTGGAAAAGCGACGGCCCCGCGTACATAGGGACGTGGGACCTTCGCATGGCCTACAACGTCAACGGCTCCTTCCATGCCCAAGCCTCCCGCGAATATCAACCGGCTACGGTACCCGACCTAGGTACTCAGTACTCCACACCCTCACCACCCTCTGATTGGGTTGCATAATTTGCACTTGCACTGTGGTCGCGCACCACCAGGCTTTCAAGAAGGCCAAGAGGTGGAGGTGCGCGTAGAGCGCAATATGGCGTCTTTCTTTGTGAACAACACCCTGGTACCAGTACTTTCTCTTGTTTTGGTGGTGGTGCCACATTGTGTGTGTCGTGTTCTGATGAGCTGGGTACGGAATGGATAGCGCGGCATACCGTTCAGCCTGGACCACCTGCCCAAGCCATGGCGCTTCTTCTGGGGTGCAGACGGCGCCGCATCGGTGGCCACCATCCTGCCTCTGCGCCACCAGCCAACTACTACGCCCTCATGATAACTCTAACCACTTGATGGTGAAAAACAAGAGAGTATTGGGCCGCACATTCAATCAGTGTCCATGTCATGGTTGCAGTTGCCTCCTTCACTTGAGCCTTGTTCTTGGCATCAAACTCCTTCATGTGGTCCAGATCAAAGACAATGACCTTTGGTGTGTGTGTCACATTGATTTCGCCCACCAGTGGAGGTCATTGTGCTCCAGTCCTGCTCTGGCCATCCACACAATGGCTTTCTCAATGTTTGGGCAGCTGTCCACTCTGTTTCACACTCTTCTTCACATCAGGCAGGCTCCAGGCAAAGAGCATTGTTGATGCTGAGCTTCCTCCTCATCCACATTGGGCAGTGTGAACTTGAGCATGCAGACCTCTCCTTTGGGGAACATACCTTCCATGTAAATTCCAAATTGTTCTCACAGAGTGGAATAGTCACAGGGCATTGAATGACCCACTTCTTGGGTTTCACCATCATGTGGGGCCTCTTTGAGAGACTGAGCACCTGGGTGGGATCAAGGTAGCATGGATTCATCTTCTTCAGCATGCTCACAAGGACCAACAGTAGCTGGCTTTTGATTAAGGCCTCTCAAAGAAACACACCATCTACACAGAGAGCTGAGAGTTTGGCCACAAGTTCTGCTACATCCATCTTCACATGGCATCAAGAAAAGATGGAAGAAGTCCCGCCAAAGAAGTTCATTTTTTGACATCAGGCCAAACGAAAATTGGCAGTAGGAGAATTGGAATCATCAAAAAACTTGACCACCCAATGACGTTGGGGCGCGTGCAGCCTTTGAAAGAACCAATTAAAGGGTGTGGGTGACAGACTGGGGGATGCCCTGGAGGTCGTTGAAGATGCGCTCGCGCGAGGTGCCCAGCTTGAGCGCGATCTGCTGCTGCGTCGCCGAGTCCAGCGCCAGGTAGCGCGACAGCAGCAGCCCGTCCAGGATCGTGTGCTACATATGTACATGCACCGCACACGCCGCACGCACCGCACGACTTAGGGCTGCTGTGTGTGTGGCGTGTGGCGCGTGTCGTGGCATGCACCGCGCGTACCTTGCGGTTGCGCAGGAGGCGCTCGCGTCGGAGGGAGCGGTAGGCCTGCGGGTGGAGGCCCGCCGTGTGCGGGATGGCCGAGAGAAGGGCCGACTGGAGCATGCCCAGCCGACGGAACACGGACTCGTCCATCGGCGCCAGGTAGCCCACACCGCCCGAGAGCGTGCCTGACACGTCGCACCGCACACGTCAGCCTCGTGTCGCGTGTTGTCGCGTGCCGTGCTGCTGAACGCACCGAACCACACGGCATGGCGCTGCAGCGAGGTGGTGCCCGAGGGGAGCGTCATGGGCAGTCGAACGAACTTGTTGATGGACTGGCCCACGTTGAAATCGCCCCGCGGCACCAGCAACTGCCCGCCCCGGCTCTCCGCCGTGTGCGGCGCGTAGGCCGTAACCTGGCCACAGCGACAGCACGCAACGTGAGGTGTGTGCGGTGATGTGTGCGGTGATGTGTGCGGGTGTGTGTGTCGTGTACTAGCGCGCGCGCGAGAGAGGTACCTGAAGGTTCTGGCGTTCGTCGGACATAAGGAGGGCGAGGTTCTGCTTGTCGACCACGTACTCGGTGGCGAAGACACTCACGCGGCCCACGTCCTTGGCCAGCAGCGCCAGCTGACTCGCGCTGTCCTTCCATCTGCGGCAGGCACCCCACAGGGTGACGCGTGAGACACCGCGTGTGTTGCGCGTGTGTGCGGTCGGGGCTTACCTGAGGAAGAAGATGCTCTTGTAGATGTCGCCGCACAGCACAAAATTCTTGAGGGTCTTGATCGATACGATGTAGTGCGGCGCGTCGTAGAACGCCACGGCCTCCGTCGAGCCGCCATCGAAGTTGAAGACCCAGATCTGCGCACCCAATTCAATTAAACGCATTATTAAATAATGTTTTGTGAAAATTAAATAAACATAAATTTATGAAATATAAAATCGAAATATATCAAATATGAAACTATATTTTAAAAGAATGAAAAATGAGACAATTGTTAGGGGTACCTTGGGGCCGACGGCGATGATGAGGTAGCCCTGGAGCGAAGCGGCGGCGGAGACGGGACCCTTCATGGGCTTCTCCTTCATGGGCTTCTGGTAGGCCATCGTGAGCTTGCACTGCTCCTCGCCGGTGACGTCGATCTCATAGATCAGCAGGTGAGGCCTTCGTTAAGGACTCGCTACCATCACACGCAGATAACAAAGAAGACCAAATAAAAGAAAATAATATAAAATATAACAAACAATAATAATTAGAGAATATTAGAAAGAGAAAGATAAAATTGAAAAGGGGTTGGAAAGGATATTCTTCCGCGACCGGCGGCGTCTTCGCCTTCGGCGTAGGACGTGCCGACCACCACGTACGGCCGAAGCACGCGATTGACCTTCGAAGGGCGCGCGGTGAGGCTCGAGCCACACAACGTACAAAACACACACGACACACACGACACTCGAAGGTGCGCGCACCTGGCTGTAGTTGTCGGCGAGCTTCAGAACGCTGAGCGTGAGAACGTGCTCTTTGGGCTCAAGCTCGACATGGTGCAAAATCTGAACCACGTTGCGTGCGGGGGTGAATAACACATTGCAGCTTGGCGTGTGCGGTGGTGCGGTGGTGCGTGTCGGTACCTGCCAGGTGCGTGGGGAGATGAGATGTAGCTCGTGGCGCTCCTCCATCATGGCGATCTCGCGCGGACCCATGTCGCGCTGCTTCTCCTCGGGCTCGATGCCCATCTCACGCGACTCCTCCTCCTCGCGCTCGCGCTCCTGCCGCTCCATGTCCGTCTCCGGTGGCGTGGGCACCACCGTCGTCACCGGCGTGGCCAATGCCACCACGTACGTTCGCGACGGCGGGTGGTACGCGATCTCCCTCGGGGTACGACCCAATGGAATCTGAAGCGGGCGCGCGCCGTGTGTCGTGCGTGTGTGTGCGTGTGTCAGCGTAAGCGACCGGCGCAACGGCGGCGGCGGCGGCAGCAACTGGGCGGCACCTTGCGAACGACCCAAGGCAGTTCCCAGTGAATCGCCCCCTCGGCAGCCGGCAGCTGGCAAATCTTGAGCGTGCCCTGCACAGCATATATAGTTATATAAAAATAAAAAAAAATAGAATCAAAAATGATAATCAGATAAAAAGAAAAGAGACAGTAATATTAATTTTAATAATCTTATTAATTAAAATAAAACGAACCTCGTGGTTGAAGTAGATGAAGCCGTGCGGGCAGTTGGCGTTGTGGAATTCGGCGAAGGCGCGGACGAAGGTGTCGAGCTTCATCGGGTAGAGCCGGGCGTAGCCCCGCTGCGCAAACACCCACGCTGGAGCACTCCCCGAGATGAACACGCCGTTGGACTTGCCCACCGTCCCAAAGTAGTGGATGCGTCGATAGCGTAGCGTCGACGTTTCTGTGGTCGTGTGTCGTGTGAGCGCTTGCTCGTTTCTCTTACGAGGAGATCTTTACGAGGAGATCTCCGGTACCTTTCTCGGTCTCACCGTCCTCGTCACCCGCCGGCATTGCGTTCAGGTCGAGCTGCAGTTCGTCGTCCCCGCCCCTCTCCGTCTTGACCCGCTTCTGATGGGCGTGATCTGCGCGCCGCCGATCGACGAAACTAGTGTTAGTGTTTTCCCCCCCCCCACCGCAGTCCGCGCAGGCAGGTACCAGGTCGCTGCGCGTCCGATTTCTCCTTGCCCTTGTCGGTGACTTCCGCGGGGCTGTCGCCGTCGTCGGTGTCCATTTGCTCCCTCTTGCGCTTGAGAGCCTGGGCCTGTTTGTCGTGTCGTGTCGTGTCGTGTCGTGTCGTGTCGTGTCGTGTCGTGTCGTGTCGTGTCGTGTCGTGTCAAGCACTAAAAGGGCCGTTTTGGAGCCGCGCGAGGGTACCACGGCGGGGTCGACCAGCGAGCTCCGCGGAAGCGGGTCGTAGTCGCATCGCTTGAACGCCACCTCGAGTTCGCCCTCGGCTCCGGGCGACGAGGAGGTGAGGAACCCCCTATACAGCAACAGATCTCCGTTGTCCAGGTAGATCTGAGCCGCCACCATCACCACGAGCATGCTTCAGATTCCGGCAGCGATCAGGTAGATGGGTACGGAAGGCGCGTACAAAGAGGTGCGGCAACGAAGGAATGTTGCCAATGCTGTGAAGCGCGATCTCGGCGATGCGGGCGCTGGCGGTGTCGGCCGGCTGCTGCGTGGCTGCGCTCTGGGGCGGAGGGCGCAGGAGCATGTTGTTGATGAGGCGCGGGCCGTTGGCCGCCCGCTCGGCCGAGAAGACCAGGTCGAACTCGGGCACGCTGTAGATGTCGAGCCGGCCGTTGTCCTTGGCGATGGCCGCAAAGATTTCGTCGTTGGTTCGCGCCTTCTTGCCCCGCATCGCTCCGCCATAGAACAGGTGCATCGCCATAACGTCCTTCACCTCCTGCGTTGTATATATAAAGCAAATATTATATATTATATGTAGCAAATATTATATATATATACGTATGTATATAACATATATAAGTATAGCTTGGTGTGAGCAGTCGACGCGCGAAATGGAGACCGAGAAGGTGGGAAGATGGTACGTAGATGTTTTGGAGCGAAGTCTGGACGAGCTTGGCGGAGGTGGGGTCGGCAAAGTAGAGGCGAAGCGCGCCATCGGCCATCAGCACCAGCACGTAGGGATCGGCGATCGACGCAGCCGCGATCTGTCCCGGCGTCGATATGCGTTGCGTGGCTTTCACTACAATAGTGTTGTGTGTGAGTAAGTGAGTGCAACCTTTAAATTAATCAATAAATAAATATTATTACTATTATTTATAAAAAATAATAACAAAAACAATATATGAGGGCACACATACCTCCGTCGAGCAGGATGAGGCCGTGCTGGTGGACCTGCACGATGCGGGTCTGCTCGAACAGGTTGCCGGCGTCCACGGTGGGTGCCGCCACGTTGAAGTCGGTCTCCTCGTTCGAGAGCTCGTCCAGCCCGTCGCCAGCAATCACCTGGCAGCCACCGCGACGGTCAGTCTCGGCTGGCACGGAAGAACGAAGAACGAAGAAAAAGGCGAGGGTACCCTGGTCTGCTCTTCCTCCGAGAGCAGGAGGTAGGCGTGGTATTCCGCCTCTTCGCCTTGACGTTCCTCGCTTCGGTGGTAGAGCGTCCAGAAGGCCTTGCACCCGGCCAGATCGGCCGATGCGTGCACTAGCTCCGGCCGAACGCCATGCTGCACGCG
>CACVKS010002054.1:0-15883 GCA_902749335.1 Acanthamoeba triangularis
GGAGGGGGAGGAGGGGAAGACGCTACTTCAAACTGCACTTTTTCTTGTGGGGAGGTAGTTGCAACTTTCTCGTCATCTTCACCACCTCCTCGCCTTTGCGGTTCACCTCCTTGTTGCTGTGGTTCATCTTCGCCACCTTCCTCTTTGTTCTCATCTTGTCCTTCATCTTCTTCGGCTGACGCTGACGGCGAGACAAGGTGCGGAAAGATGACGTAGCGCGCGCCCTCAAGCCGTTCGTACTCCTCCTCCGACACGCGTGGCAGGCGCTCCTGCCTTCCTGGCGCACTCTCTTCGTTTCCCATCTTCTTGTAGTTGATGAAGTGTGTGTGATTTGCTTCGAAAAACAAAGAAGTCTTTGGTGTCAATTCAGTGAAGTGCAGGTTCACTGATCATCTAAAGCAACATGAACCAACATGTTGGTTCCCATGTTGGAGCATGGCTACAAGCTCACACTCTTGTCAAGAGTTCTCAAGCTGCTTCTTCAGCATAACGTTGTATGACAACAAGGATAGGCCATAGGTCAGCTTGAGTCCCCACACGTGTCATGACCAACTGGTTTGTCTGTCTTGTTCACCAGACCAGCACAAAAGGAACAAAAGGAAAAAAGAAAAGAAAGAAAAGAAAATGGTTGTCTTGCCGTAATGTTGTCGACAATGATTTTTCTACCAATTATTTTCTGCAGCGAATGGAGCGCACGAGCATCGATGCAGAACCCATCGATTCGGTGGAGATGCATCAAATTGCTGCTCTAGAGGGCAGTGTAGAGGCGTTTGTACAAGACCATTCCACGAAGATGGATGAACGTGACGCCATGGGCTGCACGCCGCTACACTGGGCGATTTGGCGCTGCTTCCATCAGGAAAAGGAACAGGCTGAAGAAGCGAAGCAGATGATTCGATTGCTGCTGAGCAGTGGCGCGAACCCAAACGCCGCTATCGCAGCTACTGCGCCTGCTGGCGCGGCGACTGTCGACGCCATGGAAGAAGAAGGTGCACCAAGAGTCGATTTAATTATTTTCATTTTGTTTACTTATTTCTAAATATTTAGAAATATATATTTATATTTATATTTATATTTAGTATAGAAATATAAATATAGTATTTTAGTATTTTTTTGTGGAGATCATATTTATTATAATTCTTATTCTGATTTTTTCGATATTTTTTTCCTACGCTCTACGCGTGCAGGCAAGGAAGCGGCCGAGGCGGCAGGCTCAGACATCGCCTTCCGCGCGCCGACGGTCGAAGGCCGCGTGGGACCCGAGCGAGTGAGGATGAACGAGAATGACAAGTCCAACGAGACCAAGATTTCCAAGGACGGCCTGCAGGTGCGCGCGTGTGCCCTCGAGGGTGTGGTGTGTGTAGTGTGTGATGTGTTCTGCGTTGTCTCATGGTGGCGTGGTGTGGTGGCAGGTATACAACTCGGCAAGACTCACGTACTTGCTGGGCACCATGGGCTCCGTGCGGAGCAATGTCAAGGTCACGTCCGGCTGCTGGTTCTACGAGGTGGTGATCGGCACCGAGAACCTCTACCAGATCGGCTGGTCTTCGAAGGACACCAAGTTCACACGCTCGGAAGGTGTGCCTTCGCCTCAGTGGTGGACCACGACACGACCAACGACACGACACTTGGTTGCAGCTGAACCTCACTGCATTTTTTTTTTTTTTTTGTACACAGGCGTTGGCGACGACAAGTACTCGTACGCGTTCGATGGTTACCGCCGGCTCAAGTGGCACAAGCGAGGCTTCTGGCCGTGGGGCGACAAATGGAAGCCTGGTACTCATGTTCACCTCGCGTGTCGTTGGTCGTTGGTCGTGTAGTGTTGTGACAATTTTTCTTCGTAATGCAGGTGACATTTTGGGTTGTGGGCTGGACGCCGACAGAAAAGAGATCATGTACTGGCTCAACGGCAAGTACTTGGGCGTGGCGTTCAGCGACGTCGAGCTGCGCGACGGCCTCTACGCCGGCGTCTCCATCGAGACCCAGGTCCGATGCACCGTCAACTTTGGCGGCGAACCGTTCAAGTACCCACCCTCCACAGCCGCAGCCGCAGCCGCTTCGTCTTCGTCTTCGTCTTCCTCCAGCATGGAGCTGGAGACCACCACCACCACGACGACTTCTTCTTCATCATTGACCTCCGCATCGCCGAGCCCGTCGGCTTCTTTCCTCGCGTCGTGGCGGCCACTGCAATACGACACCGTGTTCGGTCCCACTTCACCCTTCAAGCACGTGCTCGCCACTGGTACTGCTCACCTCTCGTGCGCCGCGTATGTGTTGCGCGTGTGTCGCGTATGCGTCGCGTGTGTCGCGTATGCGTCGCGTGTTGTGTCGCATATGTCGTGTCGAAAGGATGGGTTGGCTGAGGCGAAACATTTGCGGTCAGGCTTTACGGCTCTGCACGAGGCCTCGTTTCTGGGCCTGGTTGACGTGGCCCGCATGTTGCTCGAGGAGGGCAAGGCCGACGTCCACGCCACGGACGCCTACCAGCGCACTGCGCTTCACCTTGCCGCCATCAGGTACACCCCGAGCTAAGCGACATTCGTGAAATTCCTCGACGCCACGGCTCAAACCGCGCTCGGTGTGTGGCCACTCAATGCGTGCAGGGGCGACTGTGATATGATCAAGCTGCTGTTCTCGGCCGGCGCCGTGCTGCAGTCCGCCGACGACTGCGGCCGCACGCCGCTCCACTTGGCCGCCATGCACGGCCACCTGGACGCCGTCAAGTACTTGGTCGGGGTACAGCACGCACGGGCGACCCGGTCTTCAGGTTTGGTCTCTGGCTGTCAGCGAGCTCGACTCATCCCTTCTCTGTTGTGTGTGTGTGTGTGTGTGTGTGTGTGTGTGTGTGTGTGTGTGTGTGTGTGGTGTGTGTGTCGTGTCGTGTGTCATGTGCAGCAAGAGGCGTCCATTCTGGCGCGCGACTGCAACTCGTGGATCATATTCAAGGACTCCACGCCGCTTCATCTAGCCGCCGCCCGCGGACACACTGACATCGTACTCTTCCTCCTGGAGACCTCGTTCAACAAGGGTACGCTCTTCGTTCTTCGTTCTTCGTTCTTCGTTCTTCGTTCGTTCTTATCGGTTGTATTTGTGCAGACATTGTCGCGCTGGAAGACGACGACGATGTCGAAGAGTTCCTGGAATCGGATGACGACGAGTGGGACGAGGGCGAGGAGGAAGAGGAAGAGGAGGAAGAAGGCGGAGAGAACAAGAAGGAGGGCGAAGAGGCCGCGGGCGCCGCTCCCAAGGAAGACGCCACGCCTGCCGAGGTGTTGGCGGACATGATCGAAGCTGCCGCGCTCAAGAGCAAGGCCAAGCGCGAGAGGCACCGGCGGCGGCGGATGAAGGACTCGCTCTACTTGTCTCGCTACCTCAAGTACGCATCGCTCGACGCACTCACGGTCCATTGCTTGACTGACCAGCCCATGTGTGTTGTGTCGTGTGGTATGACAGGAATGCGGACGGTAACACGTTCCTGCATTTGGCGGTGGCGAACGGGCACACGGAGACGGCCAGGCGCATCCTGGAGCTGCTCAACGGCACCGAGGAGCAGCAGCTGGCGCGCCGCGCCTTGGAGCAGCAGCAGGAGCTGAAGCGGCAGAAGGACGCGGAAGACGCAAAGAGGAAAGAAGAAAAAGAAAAAGAAAAAGAAAAGAAAGAAGAAAAAGGAGAGGTGGACGCCGTCACGATCGGACAGGTAGAGCGAGGCGCAGCCGCCGACGAGGGGGAGGAGAAAGCGAAGGAAAAGGGGAAGGAGGAAGAAGACGAGACGAAGGTAAAACCTCCGCCGCAGCTGCTGGATGTCAACGCCGACAACATGACCGAAGAGACGCCCCTCCACGTCGCCGCCTACTATGGTACGCACGACACGACCAACGACACGCCACGACACACAACACTCACCGCCACACGCACCACCGCACACGCACACGCACGGGTCTAACTGCGCACGCGGGTGCACGAATGCAGGTCACTCGGCGTGTGTGGAGCTGCTGCTGAAGTACGGCGCGTCGGTCAAGGCCAAGACCGCGGATTCAAAAACCAGTTCGCAGCCCTCTGCACACTCGCTACTCGTTGCACCGCAGCTGGGCTAACAAGTGCCGTCGTGGTTGTGGTTGTTGTTGTGCTCACCAGCACCGCTGCACTACGCTTGCGTGCAAGGCAATCTGGAGAGCGTGCGGCTGCTGGTCGAAGCCGGAGCCGATATCAACCCGCAGGACAAGGACGGCGACTTCCCTCTCTCCCTTGCTGCCGGTACGTATCCCCACCGACACCATCACCACCACCAATCTGACAATGTCGTTTGGTCAGGGTACGATCACACGGACGTGATTTCGTATCTCCTGGAGAAGGGCGCCAGCGTCAACTGCCAGAGCACCAAGGACGGCGAATCAGGTATGTTTCCCACAAGAAGCCTTCGCGCCGCGCTAGCTTCGGTTGTTCGGGGGGTGTCTTACATGGTGGCTGCACTGTCAGCGTTGCACAAGGCCGCGTGGCTGGGTGGTGTGGACAGCATCGAACTGCTGTGCCAAAAGGGCGCTGAGGTCGACATCAAATCCAAGAGCTATGCGGCTACGCCCCTCTCCAAGGTGCGCCTTGATTATTATTTTTTAATTCTATTATTATTTACGTTATTGTATTTAATATTTATTTCTTTTCTTTTTTTTCTGATTTTCAATTCTGATCATAATTATCCGTCCTACAACGCAGGCCGTGAAAAACGGGCACACGTATTGCGCCGCGGCCCTCATCAAGCACGGGGCCGATGTCAACCTGCCGAACAAATACGACACCACCCCGCTGGTGCGTGCCGTCCCTCCATCCTCCGTTTTGTGCAATAGCTTTTTGAAAGAACTTAGTGTACTAATGGGCCGGCGCTTCGGCGTGTGCAGTATTCGGCGTGTGGTCTGATCAGCGACGACGTGGCCGAGGTGTTGCTCGCGTCCGGCGCGCGAAACCACATCTCCGAACGAATCACGCCCATCTACCGGGTAACAAAAAAAAAGACACTCACACGACACACACGACACACACGACACACACGACACACACGACACACACGACACACACGACACACACGACACACACGACACACACGACACACACGACACACACGACACACACTAACATCAAATTATGGTGTTAGGCCATGCAAGAGAAGAAGTGCGACCTGGCGGCAAAGATCGCGCTGGCCGAGCTCACCTTCCTCGAGCAGAAGCGCGGCACGGCCGAAACCGACGACGAGAAACGCAAGCGAGAAGAGTGGGAAAAGGAAAAGGAAAAGATCAAGGACACCCTCGAGTGGGAGATCGAGAAGAGCGAGTTCGCCAAGCGGTGGGAGGCCAACGAACTGGACCGCCTCCACTACCAGGCCCTGGCGGGCGACGCCGCGGCGCTGGCCGCGCGCATCGAAGAGCGCAAGCGCGAGTACCTCGCCGAGCAGGAGCAGAAGAGCCTGGCCGACAAGAAGAAAGCGCTGCAGGGCGCTAAGAAGGACAAAATGGAGGTGGACAGCGCCAAGAAGAAGGAAGAGGACGACAAGCAAGGTACGACCCACCCACATGCGCCCCGCGACCGCACACGCGTCACCGCACACGCACACCGCACACCGCACACGCTCACCGCACACGCGCTACGACGAGCAGAGGCGGAGGAAATTCAGGACGGCCCGCTCGATGTGCGGCTCAAGGACGGACTCACGCCCCTGCATTTGGCTGCCTTCGCCGGCAACGTGGAGTGCCTCATTCTGCTGCTCGACTCTGGCGCCACGCTGGGCGTGAAGGACATCCAGAAGCGCACGGCCTTCCATTGGTAGGCAGTGCTCTGCTGCGCAACCCCATCGGCCGCCCTTGCTTACACGTCTGACATGTGGTGTGTGTGCGGTGTGTGCGGTGTGTGCGGTGTGCAATGGGCAGGGCTGCGGTGCGAGGACACCAAGAGGTGCTCAAGCTGCTCATCGACCGATTCCAGCGGGCGCCAATCGCCTTCACCGAAGACAGTGCGGACGGCGAAGGTGACAACCTGCTGATGGCCAAGGACACCAACGGCAGCAGCGCCCTCGGTCTCGCCGCCAAGGTGCGTCGTGTGTGTCGTGTGTGTCGTGAGTGTCGTGAGTGTCGTGTGTGTCGTGTGTTGTTGTTAACCTTGACTTACGCGACCGAATGAAAAACAGAAAGGGTCGCTTCCGTGCGTCGAGCTGCTGTTGAATGCCAGCGGCCATGTGGACAAGAGCTGCTTCAGCTCGCTCCCCAAGAAGCCCAAGTGCTCCGCGTGCCTCGATTTCCTGGTCAACCAGGTACGCGCCCGGCCCGGCGGGTGGTATGGGATTCAGAGATTGAAATTTGATTGGCTGCCTGTGTCTGTGTGGTAGGTGATCCGCACGGGCGTGGCGCCCAAGCGTCTGGAGAAGATCCTGACGGACATCATCTACGGCGTGGGCGACGTGCCCGACCTCGTCGAGCTGCTGCTCAAGCACGGAGCCACCCCGACGCCCAGCGCCCTCTCCGCTGTGACCAGCTACGGCCACGCCAAGGTACTTTCGCGCAACACGCACCACGCACCACGCACCACGCACCACGCACCACGCACCACCACCACGCACCACGACCCCACCACGCAACGCGAACACGCAACACGCAACACGCACCGCGCACCACGCACCAATTAACATGTGTTCTCAGAGCTTCAAGGTGATGCTCAACATGCTCACACCGGCCGAGATCAAGCGACGACCTCTGCTTGCATCAAGTACGTACTGTGCTGCTGCTGCTGTTCAACCGATGATGTGCGGAACCGTGCCCTGCTAATCACCCTGCCACAGTTCGAGGAAGCCTCGAATGCGCCAAGATCGCAGTTGCCATGGGCGCCGACCCCAACCTCGTCTCTGCCTCTCAGGTACCTACCTGCGACCAGCGCGTGTCGTGGGCGTCGGGTGGGTCGGGGGCGTCGTGTAACCCGACCAACTTGCTGATCGGTCGACACAAATCAGACGCTGTCGATGGACCAGCAATCGGCGCTGCACGAGACGGCCAACTGCGGTCGCTACGATATCCTGCACTACTACCTGAGCGAGTGCGGCGGCGACCCGAACCTGCGCGATTCCCGGGGCCGCACCCCGCTGCACTCGGCGGCCTACGGCGGCCACATCGAGTGCTGCAAGCTGCTGGTCGAGTACGGGGCCAAGTGGAGCGTGGCCGACATGCGCAAACGTTTACCCCTCCACGAGGTAAACGTCCCACTTTACGCTTTCGCTTCGTTCTTTTATTTTTCGTTCGTCGCTTCGCTCTTTTTCTTTTTTCTTACTTTTTTCTTTTTCTTGTTTTGTTGTGGAATGTGCGACATTCCAGGCTGCGACCCACGGCTTCACGGACGTGTGCAAGTACCTGGTGTCGATCCCCCACGGCAAGCGGGCGCTGAGCCTGCGGACCTTCACCCAGAGCACCGCGCTGTTGGAGGCTGCCCAGGGCGGGCACAGCATGTGCACACTCTTCCTCATTCGCGCGGGCTCCAACATCTACGCCACCGACAGGTGCGCGGACACGACCCACACGACCCACACGACCCACACGACCCACACGACCCACACGACCCACACGACCCACACGAAGAGCCTGACTAGCGTCCAGGAGCGGGTCGACAACGTTGCACTACGCGGCGCTGCGAGGCATGATGAAGGTGATGGAGCTGCTGATCAAGCGCGGCGCCAACATCGACAGCGCCGACAGCAAGGGCAACACACGTACACACGCTTGCCTCCTTTCCATCGCGTGTCGTGTGTGGTCTTATTTTATTAACAACACGCACACACACCAGCGTTGCACATGGCGACTATGAGCGACCACTCGGAGGCCGCGGAGCTGCTAATTCGCCACGGCGCCGAGATCGACATCAGCGAGGAACTATCCAACCTGTCGCCCATCCACTACGCCATTCGCTCGGGTAAAAACCTCACCTCCGAAATTAATTGATTGATTGCGTTACATTGTAACATTGTTACATATGAAACAACATAGGAAACGAGCGTCTCTTTGGGGAGCTCGTGTCACGGGGCGTGCCGACCACGTGCAAGGACGCGAACGGCCTCATGCCGCTCCACGCCGCGGTGGCCGGCGGACACATCGGGCTGGTGCACAAGCTCGTGTCCATGGGCGTCCCGCTCCACATCGAAGATCTCCGCAAGCGCACCGCCCTCCACTGGGCCGCGTGTACGCCCCGCCTCCTCCACACGATCAACGACACCACACACACGACACGACACGATCAACGACACGACACGACTCACTCTTCACCACCAGCCGATGGCACGACGGAGCGGAGCGTCTACCTCTCACGCACGATCGGCCGCGTACTGGATGAGGCCCCGCTCACCCCGTTCGGTACCAGCCCTCATTCCCTCGGTTCAGTTTGATGGTTTCACGCTGCTGCGTTGCACGACGGAGCGCTGACGGCTCGATTGTTGTTGTTGTTGTTGTTTATATGGGGGTGAATGGGTGCGCGCAGCGGGGGACACGATCGAGCAGTTGGCCCTCCTCGACCGCTCGCGGCAGTTCGTGCTGCGCATCCACAAGTTCAAGAGCTTCGTGGAAGCCGAGGACACCCAGGTCCTCTCCGACCCCGTCGAGTACCACGGCTTCCAATGGTAATACCATCTTATATTTCTCCACACACACACACACACACACACACACATACACAACCAATGAGAATATTGTTTATATTATAATGTTGTTTATATTATATTTTGCTAATATTGTTATTATTGTGATAATACTTATTTTCGAATAATTGATCATTTTCATTCTTTTGACCGACGCGGATTGTCGCGTGTGCAGGTTCATCAAGGCGCGCAAGTGCTTCGATGGTCAGCTCGATGGACACATTTCGCTCTTTTTCGAAGTGCGACACGTTTCGCCCAAGGTACGTCTCCGTTGGCCTCTCGCTCGCTCGCTCGCTCGTAGTAGTGATGGTAGTGGTAGAGGCCCAATCGATCTCAGACTTGTGTGGGTATGGTAGAAAAAGGTCTCGGGTGACGAGGACGATTCGGATGACGATGATGACGACACACCAGCCGACGACGAGAACTGGGGCGTGTTTGCCGACTACGCCATCAGCATCCAAAACAAGGACCAGTACAAGTCCATTTCAATGGGTACCGCCTCAGCTCTAGGCTCACTCGCTTTCCGGTGGTCAAGTCAACAGCGCACGCGACACAACACGACACAGCACACGACACCAATGCTGACTCTCTCTCTCTCTCTCTCTCGTTGGTGTTTAGAATCGGGCAACCGCTTCGAGCGACGGAGCAGCGGCTGGGGCTGGCGCAAGTTCGCAAAGATGTCCACCCTCACCGACCCCGACGCCGGTGCCCAAAACTTCTTTTGTTTATTTTCTTATTATTATTATTATTATTTTAATTTGATTTAACCTTTTGTGAGCTGACGCAACGACTCACGTAATTATTATTCTTATTATTTTGATTGCAGGCTTCATGTGGGGCGACGACGAATCTATTCAGCTGCTGGTCAAGTTCGAAATGATCCCGAGCACGGCGGTGGCGCGACACTTTGCCTTCATCAAGCAAAAGGCCCCCGTGCAGAAGGACTGGGAGCAACACGTGGAGAAGTGCGTGGACAACACGACACAACACGACACACACACGACACACACACGACACACACACGACACACACGCACGACACACGACACACACGACTCATCATCGTACCATTGGGCGTGTCTTTCCGCAGGAAGAAGAAGCTCATCGAGTACCTGCTGGCCAACGGGCTCGATGCCAAGGCCGCCTCCATCGACGGCTGGACTCCGCTGCACCTTCAGGCCGAGAAGCCCGACGCGGCCAATGCCCGGTTGCTGGTCGACGCCGGCGCAGACCCCAACGCCCGCGACTCCGAAGGCTGTACCCCCATGCACTGGGCCGCACGGTACGTGTGTCGTGTATGTGTGTCGTGTGTGTGTCGTGTGTGTGTCGTGTGTCGTGTGTGTGTCGTGTGTGTGTCGTGTGCACACTGACCCTATGGGCACTAGGCCGAAGAACTACCACGTCGCGCGGCCGAAGCGGCTGCGGATGTCGGCCGAGCTGATCAGTTTCCTGCGTGAGAAGGGCGCCGACATCAACGCGCGGGACATCACCGGCGCCGCGCCGCTCCACTACGCCGTGTGGCACAACGAGGACTTTGTCGAGATCCTGCTCAACAACGGGGCCGACCCCAACGTCGCCACGCTGCCCGCCTGCGGCCATTACACGCCGCTCCACTTCGCAGCCGACATCCGCAAGAAGAGCGCCATCAAGTCGCTGCTCGAGAAGGGCGCCGATCCCACGCGCATCGATGCCCAGGGCCGCTCCGCCCTCCATCACATCGCCAAGGACTGCGGTATACACGCACGACACGCACGACACGCACGACACGCACGACACGCACGACACACACGACATGACACACCGCACGCATAGCACACATGGTTGTCTGATGCGCTGCGGACAGACGTGCAGTTTACGATCGAGGATCCGGTGATCCCCGGCGAGCCGCTCAGCGACTCTCTGATCGTGGTGGGCGATCTGCCCACGGAGGACCGCGGCGGTGACGAGCACGCGTGGGACGTCCTCTTCGTTGTCCAGGGCCAACGCATTCGGTACCCCCGTCTTGCATTTTCCATTACATGTGTGTCGTGTCGTGTCGTGTCGTTGGTCGTGTGGAGATTGACGCCAACGTGCGCCATCTGCAGAGCCAACAAGTCGATTCTTTCCTCGCGCGCCGACTACTTCAACATCATGTTCATGTCGCAGTGGCGCGAATCCGATCTGGTACCACCTCCCTCCCCCCTGTGCTGGCTGGGGTGGTCTGGGTCCTCGTCACGATGGTGGTGTAGCTGACGCACCAGCGGCAACGTTGATCAGGGCGAGATCGAGATCATCGACGTGGAGCCGGATGTGTTCCTGCACCTGCTCAAGTTCCTCTACACCCACCGCCTGGACGCCGACCAAGAGCTCAACCTGCAGCTGGCCGTACGCTTTTCCCTTATTTTATTACTCCTTATTTCTTATTATTATTTTCTTATTTTCTTTTTTATTATTGGTAATTTTAATTATTATTGATTTTATAATTATTTATTTATTTTATTATTTTTGGCTGATGTGGGACTTGAAAACTGTGCAGGTCAAGTTGCTGCTCGTGGCCGACCAGTTCTTGCTGCCGTCTCTCCAGATCGCCGTCCAGAAGTACCTCGCCCAAAACATCCACAAGAACCAGGTACCCACCAATCGCACCACCGCACGACACGACACACACGACACACGCGCGACACGACACACGCTGACGTGGACCAATGAATTGGTACCCTTGTTGTTGCACTCCAGGACTCGTTCGTCATGTTGTGGGAGATTGCGGAGCAGTTCGAGTTCAAGGAGGTCAAGAAGGCGTGCCTCAGGTTCATCCTCGACGATCTGGGCCACCAGCGCCGACGCGCCCTCGAGCAGCAGCAGCGCGACACCGAACAGGACCAGCAGCAGCGGAAGCAGCAACAGCAGCAACAGGAAGAGGAGAAGAAGCGCAAGCTCGACGGCGACGCTACCGCAATGGAAATCGAAGGCGAGGAGCAGCCACAACAGCCACAGCAGCAGCAGCAGCTCACGACCGACGCCGACACGGCCGCGGCGGCCCAGAAGCGACGGCGTACCGACTCCCCTGAGGAGGAAGGCGAAGGCGAAGGTGTAGTGGCGGCGACGGTGGGTGCCATCGGCGGTGGAATGGAGGTCGAGAAGAAGGAGGAGAAGGGCAAGGAGAAGGCCAACGACGAGGGGGAGGAGAAGGAGAAGAAGGAGCGTGAAGGAGAGGAGGAGAAGAGCGACGAGTACAGGGAGGTGTGCCGCAAGCTCATCTTCGAGATCCTGGAGAAGAAGATGGACCTGCCCAGGAAGTACCGCTCCATCTACTGGAAGAAGGACGAGGAGGCGGCCTCCGCGTCTTCCTCTTCTTCTTCGGCTGCCGCCACCGCCTCCTCCCCGTAAACTCCCTTCCTCTTGTGCCTGCTTCGATCATCAAGAAGAAGATGGAGATGCTGCCAGCGATCAGCCCAGAGCTCGTCGACATTTCGCAAGTACTTGATTTGTTGAAGTCGATTCAATTTCGATTTATTGATACATGAAGACGTCGAGAGGAAAGGCATGCCGCTGGTGGGGTCGTTCGTGCTCCCACATGGGGCGTTGTTGTTGGATGAAACCAAGCCCATCTACTCGGAGCAGCTGAACCGGGCGATGAGAGAGGCCGCTCGGGATATCGTGGGGCTTCGGCCAGACGTCGTGTTTCTGTCCACCCCGCACGGCATCGCGCTCGACAACAACTTTGGGCTCTACCTCAACGAGCAGGCCAAAGGCTCAGGTTTGCCATCACTATTGTGGATGCATCGAGTAGCGCCATCATCTCATCATCTTCTCATTCTTTAGCCGAATGGTTGGGTGAGTACGGCGAGTACGCGGTGCAGGTGCAGCTGAACAGATCGATGGCCCTCGATCTCAAATCGCGCCTGAGCGAGCAGGGCCTCGGGGTGTCGGGCATCACCTCCTTCTCCTCGCTTGTCGAGTCGCCCCTGCGCTGGGGCGAGGCCGTGCCCCTGTGGTTCATCGAGCAGGCACTCAAGCAACAACATCAAGAAGATGAAGAGGCCGCAGAACATGAAGATGAAAGAGGCAAGACGACTACGACGACTACGACGTACATCATCCTGTCCCAGCCGACGAGGCGCATCGAGCCCGAGCGGATGGCGGCCGACCTGGGGCGGCTGGGCGAGGCCATCTCGGCCTTCTTCGAGGAGCGGACCGAGCGCGCGGTGGTGGCCATCAGCGGCGACCTCGCCCACACCCACTCCCGCAGCCCCGACTCGCCCTACCCGTGGTCCGCCACCGCTCAGCCCTTCGGTACACAACTCAATCACATCTGCTTCACCTCTCTCTCTCTCGTTTGCTAACACACGACACGACCAACGACCAACGACACGACACGACACGACACGACACAGACGAAGCGATCGAGGCGTGGGCGAGCTCGTTGGACGAGGAGCGGCTGATCGGTGGTGCGGGCGCGCTGGTGCAGGAGGCCCGGAGCTGCGGCTACACGGGCTTCCTCCTGCTGGACGCCGCCCTGCGGCACCAACAGCGGGCCTTCGGGAAGACCCTCACGCCCAAGGTCTACCACCGCCAGGCACCCACCTACTACGGCATGATCGTCTCCTCCTTTCTTCCTTCGTGATTTGAATAAATTTAATTAAAATATAAATATAAATTAGAAATTAAAACATAAATTTTAAATCGAATTATTAAATAATAGAATAAATATTTAATTTTTTGACGGGCTGTCAGTTCCAGCGGGAGGAGGTGCGGTGGTTGGTATCGCTCTTGTGGAAGTAGGCGATCTCGTTGGCGTCCTGCGCGAGCACGCAGCACCCGCAGAAGAGGGCCGCGCAGCAGTCGACGCAGCAGCGGTCGCGGTAGCCCATCTCCCGCCGCAGGCGCCGCCGCGAGCAGTAGAGGAGGCACGGCAAGCCCAGGGGCAGCCCCAGCGCGCACAGGTAGGCCAGGCCCCAGCAGCAGCAGCTGGCGGGGTCGTCTTGGCTGAGGTCGGCGCAGTTGTGGCCGAACTGGACGCACGGGCAGCACCACGCGCACAGGCACACCTCGCAATCGCTGCAGCACGAACACAGCCCGTACTCGAAGTCACTGGAGTTGGTGGTGGTTTTGGTGGCCGACAGGAACCGCGAGTCGCCCCTCTCGTCGTACCCCATGCTCTTCCTCCCTGCTCTCTCAATTTTACCACTCTTCCTGGCTTCTTATTTTCCTCTTGCTCAACCACAACTTTTATTTGGGTGTTTCCTAACCTTTTCTCAAGTTGCAGTGCAACATCGTTTCCTTGGAGACAATGACATGTGGTGATCACTGCAACATTGTCTATATATTGTGTTGATCTTATGTTTACTTTTTTTAAAAAAAACAATAAATATTTAATAAAGTTGTTTTTTACTTTTGTTTCGTGATGCATGTTCTACTCGTCATAGTAGGCGGCGAGGGCAGAGGCGGAAGAGGAGGCGGTCGCGCGGTGCTCGCGGTCGTACTCCTGCTCCTGGACCCACTCCTCGTAGATGGTGCGGTACCAGGGCCGCGCCTTCTTGAGGTCGTTCCGCCGCCATCGTCGCACGATGCTGTCGTCGCTCGGCTTCTCCCGCTCCAGCTTCTCGTGCGCCGCCGACGCCCGCGGTCGGCCGCCTGCCCCGCCGCCCGGCTTGCCACGCGACGCCTGGCCCCGGCCCCGGCCTTGGCCTTGCGGGCCTTCAGGTTTTGGCTCGGCCACCGCCGGTGGTGTCGATGGGGCGGTGGTGGTCTCCCTGGGGCTCGCCTCGGTGGTCTCCGTTGCTCTCTCGCCCTCACCTACAATATCGTGAGCCCCAACGTGCGCGTTGTGTCATGTGTCGTGTGTGTGTCGTGTGTGTGTCGTGTGTGTGTCATGTGTGTGTGTCGTGTGTGTGTGTGTGTGTCGTGTGTGTCGTACCAAAGGTTGCGACGGGAGCGGAGGGCGGGAGGCGGAAGTCCTGGCAAAAGGCGTAGAAGCTGCGCTGCGGGTCGGACTGGCGGTAGAGCACCATCTCCTCCAGCTCMGACTTCTCCAGCTTCGTCTTCCCCRCAAAYCGCTGCTGTGTCCACCAGTCAGTACTGACAACGCCGCACACACCGCACACGCAGGGGGGGGGGTTACCGTGAGGGCGGCGCCGGGGAGCAGCTGTTGTTGCTCCTGCTCCTGCTGGCGCAGCTTGAGGACCTCCTTGGTGGGGTTGACCCGGGGCTGCGGGCCGGCCGCGAGCATGCGCGGGTCGATGCCGAAGCGCACCAGCTCGAGCTTGACCCGCGACGTGTGCGAGCGGGACTCGCTCACCGTCACCCGCACCGTCAGGTGGTCAAACAGCGACACGGCCACGTCGATCGCGCGCCCTAATCGCAACACACAGAGGTGAGCCAGGGATTGGTGACAGTCGCGGTAAGGAGTGGTGGCGGCGACGCACCGGCCATGGCGGTGTGGAGGACGATCTGCTGGTTGGGCTGATCGAAGGTGAAGCCGCTGACGGCCGCCAGCGACAGCGCGTCGGGCGGGATGTTGAGCGTCCCGTCCTTCTGCTTGAGGTACACCGTCCCTGCGATCCCGCCCGCGTGTCAGCGCACGCGACGTGTGCGGCGTGTGCGGTCAGTCACGCGAGTGTGGGTACCCTTGAAGCCGAACTTGGGGACGAAGACCAGCAGACCGTTGGCCTTGACGCCGTAGATGAGCGCGTCCTCCGGCTGCCCAATCCCAATTTAACATTAATTGTTTTAAAATTCAGAAATAACTCCTATTTTGATTAAAATAAAAATAAAAATAAAAATAAAAATAAAAATAAAATAAACCTTACCTCGTCCTTGCGGTTGCGGAAGAAGATGGTCTGGAAGAGGGCGGCGGAGTCCTTCTGGGTGTTCTTGGAGGCCCGGTGGCGCCGGTTGATGTGGGCCGCCAGCTCGGAGACCTCCTCGTTGTTGAGCACCGACGGACCCTTGCCCGGTTCCAGGCTGCTCAACAGCTGCCGATGCACCAGCACGTCTGAGAATCGCACACAGCACGCGATGACACGCGACACACACGACACGTGGGGTGAGAAGAACACACAACAACAACACACACAACACACACACAACAACAACAACAACAACACACAACGGCAACACTGAGCAGAAAGACACGACAGGTGGTACCAGCGTAGCGACGGATGGGAGACCTGACCGATTCAATTAATTGAGTTTGATGTCAGTCCAAGTTGTGCGGCGGCGGCGGCGGCGGCGGCGGCGGTGGTGGTGG
>CACVKS010002058.1:0-15336 GCA_902749335.1 Acanthamoeba triangularis
GTTCGCCGACTGGGGCGAGAGCAGGCCGGCCTTCTTCAATCGCTCCAGGCGCCGCTTCTCCTTCTCCCTCGCCTTCCGCCGCGCCCTCCTCCGCTCCTGCCGTCTCCTCTCCCTCTCCTCGTCCTCTTCGCTCTTTTCCTTCGCCGGTTCGCCGCCGCCTTTGTCGACATTTTCGCTTTCTTCGAGGCTACGACCGCTGATAAGGATCGTAGGACCCTGCGACATGCGAAGCCCGCTGCGAGGCAGGCCGTAGGCCGACAGCGGGGCGCTCCAATCGCGCGCAGCCCGACCGGCGTCGTCCGCGTCGCCCCAGTCGAGCGCATCGTCCTCCTCGTCGCTCTGCGCGCGGCTCGAGCCCCGGCTGCTGTCGAAGTCGCTGTCGTACTCGCTCCCGTCGATGCTGAGCTCGCGGTCGTTGTCGGCTTCGTTCTCCTCCAGATCAGCGAAGGAGAGGAGGTCTTGGGAGTTCATCTGCTGAATCTCTTCCTCCATGTAGATACGCACGCCCGCGAACTCATCCGCATCGACCTCGAGCAACTCCTCCTCTTCACCCTCTTCGCTATTTCGGCCCTCTTCGCCTTCGTCTTCGCTATTTTGTTCCTCTTCCTCTTCGCCTTCTTCGTCGTCGTCTTCCTCGTCTTGCTCCTCTTCCTCCTCTTCACCCTCTTCTTCCTCTTCCTCACCATCCGTTCCGTTCTCTTCGTAGAGGCTTTGCGGTTCGATTTCGTCCTCGTCCTCCCCCTCCTCCTCTTCCTGCTGTTGTCGCTTTCGCTCTTCCTCCAGTCGTCGCTCTTCCTCTTCCCTCGCCCGCGCCTCTTTTTCCTCCCGCTCTATGCGCTCCTGCTCCTCCGCTTTCCGCCGCTCTGCGACCTCTTCGGCCTTGCGCTGTTGTAGTTCTCTGTCTTCGGCCGCTCGCCTCCGCAGTTCCTCCTCCTTCTCAGCTCTTTGTGCTTGTTCCTCGGCCGCCTGCCGCTTCTCCTCTTCTGCTCTCGCCAGCTCTTCGTCGGCTCTGCGTCTCTCTTCTTCCTCCGCCGCCTGCCTCTCACTCTCCTCTTGCTCGCGTCGCATTCGCTCTTCTTCCTCTGCCGCGGCCCTCGCGCGTTCGGCCTCCTCTTCCTCCTGCTCCTGCAGCTTGCGCTTGAGCGCTTCCTCCTCTTGGGCTCTTCGCTGCTGCTGCTCTTCCTCCTCCTGTCGTTGCTGCTCACGTCTTCGCTCTTCCGCCTCTGCGCGCAGTCGCTCCTCCTCTTCCGCCTTTCTTCGCTCTTCGGCTCGAAGCCGCTCTTCATTCTCCTCCTCTTCGCGTTTAACTCGTCTCCGCTCTTCTTCTTCCGCCTCTGCCCTTTGCCGTTCGGCCTCCTCTTCCGCCCGCTTCGCTTCGTCTTCTCTTCGCAGTCGCTCTTTCTCCTCCTCGGCCGCGCGCTCGGCGGCTTCCTTGAGCCTCTGTTGCTTCTCCGCCTCCTCGGCCGCCCATCTCGCCGCCTCTTCGCTCTTTTTGCGCTCCTCTTCTTCCTCTGCCCTTCGCCGCCGCTCCTCTTCCGCCGCCGCTCTCTCTTCTTCGGCCCTCGCTCTGTTTTCCTCCTCCTCTCTCCGCTTTCGCTCCTCCTCAGCGTCGGCCCGCCGCGCTGCTTCGATCAGTCGCTGCCGCTCTGCCTCCTCGTCGGCCCGGCGCTGCTCTTCGGCTTCCCTGCGCCTGTCTTCGTTCGCCTTCCGCTCCGCCTCCTCCGCTCGCGCTTCCTCGTCGGCCCTTCGCTGCATCGCTTCGATCTGCCGCTTCCGCTCCTCTTCCGCCTCCTTCTCGGCCTTCTCCGCCTCTTCCCGTTTCCTCATCTCCTCTTCCTTTTTCTTGTTCGCCTCGTCGGCTCGTTGCTGGGCCTCCGCCTCGGCCTTGACCCTTTGCTTCTCCTCTTCCTCCGCTTCGCGCTGTGCCACGATCTGTCTCTCTCGCTCTTCTGCCTCCTCCTCTTCTTCCCTCTTCCGCTCCTCTTTCTCTTCCTCTTCTTCGGCTTTGCGGCGCGCTTCCGCCTCCTGCCGCTGGCGCTCGGCTTCCTCGGCGGCCCTGACTCGCGCTCCCGCATCGCATTGTCTTCGTCTTCTTTCTTATTCATTTTCTTGGCCTCGTGCTCCGCTGCGAGCTGCCTCTCCCTTTCCCGCTCTCGCTCCCGCTTCTCTTCCTCGCGCCTCTTCCTCTTCGCCGCCGCCGCTTCCCTCTTGCGCCGGAGCTTCTCCTCGACCCTGCGCATCTCCGCTTCGAACATGTCCTCCATGCGCTCCATAAGCCGCTCCTCCAGCGGCTTCGTGTCCTCTTTCTCCACCACCGCCGACTCCGCCGCCTTCACAGTAGTGGGCGATGCGCTCAGCTGATCGGCTCCGATCATCGGGTGGCGCTCAACCAGCTCGTCATCGTCTTCCCCTTCTCCCTCTTCTTCCTTCCCTTCATCGTCGTCGTCGCCGTCATCGTCGTCTTCGTTGTCGATTCGAACAAAGTAGCAGCAGACGAGGAGGAGCAGGATGAGAAAGATGGTCGCCAGCAGGAGGAGGAGCGCGTCGACGGCCCGCGCGCCGGCTCCGGGCAGGTCCAGGACCTGGCGCTCGAGGAAGTAGACGCGCAGGTCGTGCATGAAGAGCTCCATCTTGCCGCGGCCCCACAGCGTCAGCGCGCGCATCACGCACGCCGTCACCAGCGCGTAGGCCACCGCCACCTTGAGGTACTGCCACGCGCGGCTACCACCGATGACGGCCCTGACCAGACCGCGGACACCGTCGTCGTCATCGCCATCGCCATCGCCATCGTCGTCATCGTCGGTACTGCGCTGCCGCTGGACGATGTCGCCCAGGAAGCAGAGCAGACGGGCCTGCCGCTTGGTCGTGGTCGTCGATCGCTTGTGCCGCTGGAGCTGCTGCGACTCGAGTCGCCAGAACTGCTGAAGCGCAAAGCCCACGTCGTCGTCGTCGCACGGTGGTCGCTGGCGATCGCCACCCTCCTCGCTGCGGCGCAGAAGACGCGCCAGCCGTCGCACGTGAGCCTCAGAGAGGTCGGTCGTGCGCCTGTCGATACCGAACGTGCGCGCGAGGTACCGCTCCAGCTGGGCCTCCGCCACAGGCATACTCTGGTGCAAGGCAGACCACGCTTTTTCCCCGACGCCGCTCGCCATCACCACTACAGGCAGCCAGACGTAAAATCAAATTGCTCAGATTATTGTAATGTGAAATATTAACATTTAAAATAAGGCAAACGAAAGGTACATCAGGGAGAGGGGTAGGTGGGTACCGGGTGCTGGCAAAGGTGTCCCTCGACTCCCTCTCGTTGTGCTCCGGAGGCAAGGCACACAACAACGGTTCTGAAAAAGAAAGAAAAAGAAAAAGCTAAAGAGAAAATGGGCAAGGCACTGAAGGAAGGAAAAACCGAGAAAAGAAACGGAAATCACTTTCATGGCGCAGCCACACGAACAGTCCGCAGAACAGGGTTGGCCTCGAGCAGTCTCCTCCTCGACGTTGTTGTTCATCAGTTCGTGCAACGCCTTTCTTCTTCCTCCTCGACGTCGCCCTATCACACACGATCCTTCTCCCTCTCGCTTGCCGCCCGCTAGCGTCTCGGCGGTGAAGACAGACACGTGACAGGCTTCGAGAGTTCATCAACACAAGGCCTAGCTCTCCCTCCTTCCTCGTTACGATCCCTCGGCCGCTCCTGTGCTTGTCGAGTCGGCGGCGCTCGATTCGGGCGAGGGGCTCACCTCTCGGATGATCACCTCGTTGTCCACGTCCAGCGACAGGCCTTCGTCGTCCTCCTTCGGCACCACACCTCCATCGTCCACGAGCACCGTCATCTCGTCCGTCTCCTCGTCGTCTGCCCGTTCCGCACCATCGTTGGAGGTCTCCATTGTGCCGTCCGAAATGAATCGGACAATCACGACGGTGATGTTATCCAGAGACTCTCTGCAAGAGTGTGAGCCAAAGTCAGCAGAGGCACGGGGCGAAACATATGGAAGGCAGCGATCTTGAGCAGCAGTTACCTCGAGAAGGCCTTGGCCGTAAGCGTTTGGGCGACGTCAGCGAGGCTGAGCTCCTTCTTTTGCAAGAGCTCGCGCGTAAGCAAAACCGCGTTTTCGTTGGAGAAGACGTCCCAAAAGCCGTCGCTCGCCACGATGAAGAACTCGTCCGCACCGGGTTGGAGAGATTCCTCCTTGATCTCTGGGATTGCGCTCACCAGCCACTCCATTGCTGCAATGTGACGAACCGTTAGCCACGTGCAAGGGGATGAGGTTGTTCATGCAGAGTTGAGCACGACGCAACAAGGAGAGTATTGCGTGAGCAGCGGTGGCGGAGGCAGAAAACGCACCTGGCCTCTTAGGGTCTTTGTAGAAGGTGTCACCCAACGCTCGCGACACGGCAAGGCCGCCCCGCATACCATCGCCCTGGTACACTCTGCATAAAAATAGGACGTGTGAGACAATTTGCTGCGAACGCAGCGAGGGAGGAGTAGGAGATTGAGTGGAAAAAAAACGTACCTGAATGGACCCATGGGAATGTTGAAGAAAGAGCCCTTTTTAACTACACCGCCAGAATCCTCGATTCTCTTCTTCTCGCTGGGCTTGTCGGGTTTGTGATCGTCGGAGAGGGCCACCGCCTTGCCTGAAATTCCACCATGTTGGAGAAATTGAGGCCAAATTGATGAGCGCGGGCAGTTGCGAGGTGATGTGCGGATCAATCTAACAAACTTGCAGATGATCTGATTGTGTGTGGGAGGGACAAACGTACCCTTTCGGCAGAGGACAGCGCGGGAATCGCCYACATTGGCGACGTAGAGGCGCTGGCCCATGATGAGGACCATACACGCGGTGGTGCCATCTTGCGAGGTCGCGCTTTGGTACTTCTCCGCAAACTCGCGATCGGTGATCTCACAGGCCTCCTCGAGGGCCCGGATGGGATCGTGGGGGAAATGGGCAGATTTTACAAGGTTCTTGTGGAGGTAGCCCGAGGCGAAGGTGGACGCCAGCTGGCCCCCGTGGCCATCAAAGACGGCGAAGAAGGAGCATCGCTCTCCCGCTCCGTTCGGGCTATGTTCCTTGCCCACTTGTGACATCATGTCCCGCAGGTCCTCGATTATCGTTCTTCTATCTTCCATGTAGGGGCGCCGGCCTTGGATCGCGCACGAGCCCACCTCGAGGGTGAATCCATGAGCATAGTGCTTCTCCATATGGGTCGTGGTCGACACCTCAGCAGAAGATGACGGTGAATCCATGATGTCGCTCTTCTCCTTCTTAATGTCGGTGATCGCTTTCTGCCTTTCTCCTCCCCCTCGTTGTTGTTGCTGTTTTCTCTTTTCCTCCTCCTCTGTTGTTGGCCCTCCGTGCTTCGTTCCGGTGTCGTGCAGTACGAATTGAACCGCGAAATTGGCGATCAGCGCAGCACCAAGAGTAAGCACGAAGGGGAGCACCCAGTAGACCAGCAAGTCCAGCATACACCGGGCCCGCACGCGAAGTCTTTTCCCCCCTTCCCCTGTTCCCGCGCCAGCGATTGTCCGCGTTCCCCCTTGTGCCCAGAAAATACCCGGATTGCCACTACGCCCGTGGGCGAAATCTCCTGGACCGCTGAAGCAAGATAGACATCTCCCCCGCTGCGTGGGGAACGCCCACACACACAAGCGCGAGGCACGGCAAGAGATGATGTTGATGTTGGGTTTTGCATTGTATAAACAGAGTAAGAGTACTGAGAGCGCAATCACTCAGACTTAGCCAGCTCCTTGGATCGTTCGGTGGCGGCCAACACGGCGTCCATCACCGTCGCGCGCAGCCTGCCGCTCTCCAGGGCGTGGAGACCRGCGATGGTGGTCCCGCCGGGGCTCGCCACCTTGTCCTTGAGCACGCCCGGGTGCTCGCCCGTCTGCACCACCATCTGCGCAGCACCCAGCACCGTCTGCGCCGCCAGCTTGGCGGCCACGTCGCGCGGCAGGCCRGCGGCAACGCCGCCGTCGCTGAGCGCCTCGATGAACTGGTAGACATAGGCCGGTCCGCTGCCGCTGAGGCCGGTGACGGCGTCAAGCAGCCGCTCGGGCACCTCGGTCCCGAGGCCCACCGACGAGAGCAGGTGCGCCACCAGCTTGCCGTCCTCCGGCGTGGCCTTGCCGCCCAGCGAGAAGGCGGCCGCGGTCTTGCCGACGAGGCAGGGTGTGTTAGGCATTACGCGCACCACGCGGGTGTCACTGCCCAGTTGCTTGGTGATGGTGTCGATCGTGATGCCGGCGGCGATCGAGATGACAAGATGGGGCGAGGAGGCTACCGCGTCCTTGATCTCCTTGAGCAAGGTGGACATGACCTGCGGCTTGACCGAGAGGATCACCACATCCGAATTCTGAACAGCCTCGAGATTGGATTTCGTGATCTTCGTGCTGCCGCCAGTGTCCTTCTGAAATCGAGGCAGCTGGGGCTCGTAAGCATCGCTGGCGATGATGTTCTCTGGTCGCGTGACGTTGGCATCGATGAAGCCGCGCGCGAGGGCAGTGGCCATCTGGCCCGCACCGAGAAAGGCGATCCTGGGTTCCGACATCTTGTTGCTTCGGGCTGGTGGTTGTTGGTGTGTTGAAGAAGACGTGTTGTTCGGTCCGATGTAGATGAGATGCTCCGGCAGTGGCCTTTTGTAGATCGGAGAGGGAGCTATGGCAGTGAGTGGTGACAGCTGCGCTTGGAGTACAAAGGCCCTACGGCACGACCTCATTGCTGTAGTAGTGGAGGGAGACGTAGTCGACGGGCAGGGGAGCCGAAGGTTGGACATCTTTGCACGCGTTCTCGAGAGATAAGTACTCGAGAACCGAGCGACCCGTGCCCCAGCGCAGACCGCACGCGTTCGGCCCAACTCTGCGGAATGATTGGCATGTGGGTGTGCCCTTGCGTTCGTGATTGCTCCCGTGGTGTTGGGCCGCTCTTGACGCGCCATACGTACCGGAGAGGCCCAGAAAGAGATCATCATGATGGTCTCTTCCGTCGGCTTGCTCCGACCTTCCTCAGCTGGCATTGCCTTGAGCGGGACTCGAAGCCGTAGATGACCAACTTTCGCTTCGTTCCTGAAGACTGTCGACTGTGGGGCACCACTGCAAAGAGACAAGGTGCAGCACACCAACTGCGTCTCGTCTCCCTCCTCGCTGTCGCTGCCCCGTGCGCTCTTTCACACCGCAGAGAGGACCTAGAATCTCTCGATTGATCTGTCACTCCCTACGTTTTACAACACAACTTGTGCGCCTGAGGATGGAGGACCCCCACAGTAGTGCTGCTGCGTTGAATGGTAGTGGCAACTCACGGTCGACGATTAGCAGCCTCCTCAACGATGACGCCTCGACCGATGCGCAGGAGGTGGACTTCGCCTCCTACGGCAGCCCGTTCCTCCCTGACTTCGGCTCCCCCTCCAGTAATCCCCCTGTCGTCATCGACGTCGATCGCCAGCCACCCAGCAAGAAGAGGCGCCAGAGCTTCGACAACAACGTTGATGCATCTTCCTCTTCCTCTTCGACCACAAGCGAGCAGCTCGCCTTCCCCTCCCTGCATCTACATCCCCTTCTGGGAGGCGCCAGCGTGGAGAATCCGCAGGCGCTGCCTTCGCCATCTTTGCTGGCCGCGTCTGCAGGGCAGCAGCTCGACTCGCACGTAGTGGAGGAGGAGAGGCGCGCACTCGCCGAGGAGCGACGAAAGGTGACGGCCGACCGCCAGCAGCTCAACGACGAGCGGCGCGCCTTCGAGGACGAGAAGCGCCAGTTCTACGACGAGAAGCAGAAGTGGCTCGATGAACGAGATAAGCAGGCCACCACCACGACCACCACCGGTGGCGGCAAGCCCACCATCTCGTGCGTTCCCTCTTCTTCCACTAACTCCCCCCCCCTCGGGCGTTGCTCGTCTCACACCACCTGTCGACAACAAATACTGCGGTGTTGCGTGTGCGGGTGCGTGTGCGGGTGCGTGTAGGTTTGGTCGGCGTGCCCAGGCGCAGCTCGAGGAGCAGTCCTTTGGCTGCGTGTTCGTCAAGAACAACGCCGTGGTCACCGTACGCAACTGCTGACCGGTTGTGGTGCATCGCTCATAGGGTAATCAATGCTCACCACCGATCGGTGTCTCGCGCGCAGAAACCGTCGCCTGGCTTTGCGCAAGCCTTTGTCGTCTTATCGGACATGATGACCCAAAAGAAGGTCGAGCTGCCTCTCGCCATAGGAATCGGTGCTAAGGACAGGTGCGAGCCTGCGATCATCACGGATCTCTTCGTGTCGTTGATGTCTTCTCTTCTCTTCTCTCTCTCCCCTCTCTTGCTCACAGTTTTGTCGTGTCGTGTCCCCTTCAACCGTGTGTGTGGTGTGTGTGTTGTGTGGTGTTGTGTGTGTGTGTGTGTAGCTCGCTGCCCAAGAAGGCCGTGCAGGATCTGGGCTGCATCCTGATTCCACAGCAGACCAGGGACTACGGACCATCGTACGCCAAGACTGGGTACTTGGTGGTCACGCTCAAGGACCAGAAAGGAGGCGCGCCCGTGCGCATCGAAGCCGTGGAGGGGGCCGAGAGCGACGCCGGGGAGAACTATTTCATCATCGCCAAGGTGCGCACCACCCTCCGCTAGGTCTGGACCGAGTACTGCGCAGTCACCGGCTCACACTGTTGGCCTGTTCTTCGCACACGCAGAGTGACTTGGGCCTGCTTCGGTGCGTCGCCAATGAGAAGGAGGGAACCATCAGCAACGACCACGGGGGCACTGGCGGCGGCGAGGCAACCGAACCGGCCAAGGGCAAGAGAAAGAAGTGAAGTGGCGCCATCAGGCCCCAAACCTCCGTAGAGCTTTTGCACAAGAGCAGCAACCACCAGAAACGGAGAGGAGAAGGAAGAAGGAAGAAGGAAGAAGAAGAAGAAGATCATGCGTCGGTGTACATTACTTGGTATATTTATGGTCCTGGTGGGCATACCCCCCCCCCCTACACAAAGAAGATCTTGTTTTGGACCTTTGGGTGCATTCAGTTCACTCTTCTAGAGTGCGGCAGCGATGGGGGCTTCCGTGTTGACGTACTCTGCGCGTGGGGAAAATTGGGGTGGCCGGGTAAGGGAGACAGCCGAGCGGAAGGGATGGTGTGTGGGTGTGGGTGTGTGTGTGTGATGGGGTGGTTACCGGGATCTTTGTTCCACCAGGAGCCACCGGAGGGCACGATGCCGCGGCCGAGGAAGAAGAAGATGACAGCGGCGACGATGACCGCCACCACGCACACGATCACCATGAGAGGGATGAAGAGCCCCAGCATCAAGGCCAGCGTGTCCTCCGAATCCCACCCGCCGCCGCCGTGCGAGCTGACTATGATAATGGTCTTGCTCGAGGTCACATAGTACGTCCCGTCGAACGCCGTCAGCCGGACGTTGTACGTGCCTTCATTGTGCAGGGCGCGCAGATTAAAGAGAGAAAAGATTGAGCCCAAGAGAACGAAAGCGAAAAGCGTCAAGAAGCCCCCCCCCCTCCGGGTGTGTGGCGTTCGTTACCTGGGGTGGTGAAGTTGTGTACGCCCGTCTCGGTGATCTCCTGCGGGTAGAAGCGGTCGCCGAAGGACCAGCCCAGCGTGGCCGGCGCGCTGGTGCTGGCGGTGAAGGTCACCACCGTACCCTCCACGAACGAGTTCCCGCTCGGCGAGTTGCTCTGTCGGTGCGCACACTCGTTCAGCCTTCCTACCCGCGCGCAGAGAGGGCGGGGCGACGATGGGCGGCGGGCGTACCATGGACACGGTGGGCCGTGTGGTGCCATCGCCGGGTAGTCGCCGAGGGAAGCGGACGGTCGAGTTGTCGCTCACCACCGCTGAGCCATTCGTCACCGCGTGCTCCGCGAAGATGGCGCAGTTCGTGTCTGTCCCGCGAAGCGTCGAGACATCAATTGGTCAGACAACGCCATCGATCGTGGCCGTGGGCGTCGGGAGAGTGGAGAGGGCTCAAGAAAGCGCACCGCCACCGCCGCCACAGATGTAGATGTTCTGCCGACGGCCTTCGCCCGCGTCCACGCCATCCAGTTGGTAGGCGACGTTCCGGTATCGGAAGACGACGGCTCCGCTCTGAGAGGTGAAATGTCACCGATACGGCACACGGCACACGGCACACGGCACACGGCACACGGCACACGGCACACGGCACACGGCACACGGCACACGGCACACGGCACACGGCACACGGCACACGGAGAGACTCCAACGAACCTCATTGATCTCAGCCTGCCAGGCGAGGTTGGTGTAGGTGTCGCTGGCCTTCATGTTCACCCTGCATCAGACAGGCGAGGATTGCGTTCAGCCACCAGAGCCACCTCCTTGTGGAGGGGTGCCGCAGGGGTGCAGCGACGGAAGGCAAGAAACTGACTGAGCGCACCAGGAGACCAGAAGCACGCGGGAGGGCGATGTCCCCGTGAGCTGATAATACCCCGTACCATCTGACCACCCAGACAGATTAGGTCAGGCCCAACTGGTCTTAGTGTCGTTGGCCGTGTCGTTGATCGTCTATCGTGTGCGGTTGTGCGCTGGCAGAGAGAGAGGGGCGTACCCAGGAAGAGGGCATTGAAGGGTGCGATGGTGAAGTCGAGCTTGGTGTCGGTCGGCACGCTGGAGCCCTGGGCAGCGAACGAGACCCTGCCGGCCACGTCCATCGCAAACGACCTGCTCGGAGTGTTCGAGGAGTTAAGTAGGTGGACGAACGTGGCATGCAGTGGTCTGAGCGGGTGCTAGGCGGCGCTGCGCGCGTACTCGAAGTTGGTGCAGCCGAAGATCCAGGGAGCGGAGCCCAACCCGACCGACGCGCTGAAGTTCCCGGCGCTCGGCAGTGTGACGCTCGTGTGCCCGTTCGCGACCGGGTCGACCCTGTTCGCACGCACAACGCGACAGTTGAGTGGGGACGCTGTCGCTGTTGTACAGGGCTGCCAGCGCGGTACAGCGAGTACGCACCACGCGGCCGCCGTGCTGGGCGTGTATTGCGGGGAGCCGTAGTTGGCTGCCGGCGGACAGGAGTCGTCGACTGTGAACGGCGCCGTCCTGCGTGCGAGCCAGTCAACCAGGTGAGGCGGCGCAAAGCGCAGGCGAGTGGAAAGTATAATAATAATAATAATAATAATAATAAAACAACAATTACGCCAGGCACGCGCGTACGTGGTGGATTCGGCCGAGCCGTTGAAAACCGACTTGAGCGTCGCCTCCAACGTGTAGCTGCCGGCCGCCTGATGTGTTATAATGGAGGAGGGAACCAACAGCGTCAACGCACCACAAGCGACGCAGACAGTGCTGTGTTGGAACACGAGCACGGTGGGTGGATGGGAGGGCGTGAGCGTACGAGCCCGGTGATGTCCAGGTACATGCAGGTGACGTCCTTCGTGTAGGTCACCTGCCACCCAGCGGAAAGGCCCTGCGCGTACGACAACCATCAGCAGGGGGGGGGAAGAGCTTGTGCGTGTGCGTGTGCGTGTGCGGTGGTGCGTGGGCCGAACCTGCACGGGGCCGGAGGAGGAGGAAGTGCGGCAGGACGAGTACACGGGAGCCGAGGGCACACTGCCCCCGCCCGAGTACCCCGTTACCGTCTCCTGGTCAAAGAGGCACAAATCTGGGCAGAAGCAAGCAGCGCGAAGTGAGAGACGCCACTGCACAATCGTAACCCCACACACGGTTGGGGAGCACACGGGCATACCACGCACGCCCGAGGCCTTCACGGCATCGGAGGAGTCCTTGACGGCGAGCGACACGAAGTCGTTGATGCTCGTGGCGGCCGAGCAGGCGTCGTTCGTGACCGTGGCTGCGTCGGCCGACCCCAGCGCCAGGCGGGCCTCGGCGTCGCCCTGGTTCTGCACGCGCAGCCCGAAGCGCAGGAGCCGCCGCTGGTTGGCCGCGTCGGACGTGAGGCATCGCGGCACGAAGCACGACGAGCCGGACGAAGACGACGACACCACAAAGTCCGTGGAGACGGTCGACTGCAGGTAGGCCTGATCGAGCACCAGGCTCGGGCTTGCCGAGGCCAGCACCACTGCACGCATTTTCCCCCATCGTTATTTATTTATTTATTATTTATTATTTATTATTATTATTATTATACGATTAAAATAATCTGTGTGGTGCAAGCAGGAATCGAGAACCAGAAATGAAGAAGGAGTACCTGAGCAAATCAGCGCTGCCATGAGGTGTGCAAGGATGTTGTTGTTGAATCGCCCCGTGGTTATGTGCATGATGATTCAAATAAATATATAGGAATAATAAATAGTGGAATAATAATCGATTCAAACGGGTCGTAGTTGTGCCTTGCCCAAGCTGTGGTGCTCCTCCTGTGCCGGTACGTCTCGAGAAGGCCTTGGGTCTGCTCGAGGTTGAGGTCTCAAGCGGCACGAGGTGGGTGGCACAAGAAGAAAATGTCTTAAAAAGAAAACTGCCGTTGTGTGGGACAACACCCGGCGCTGTTGATTGGAGGGGACTTTGGTGGTGTTGCCAAGGTACGCCAACAACAACTATCCCAATAGCAATTGCAACATCATCACCAATTGCAACACCTTGGAGGGGCCAATTGCTAGTGATCACTGATTGAAGAGGAACTCGACCGCTCGCCCCACGTCGTTGTCCTGTTTTGTAGGCGAGAAAAGGCCAGAGCTGAGCTATCAGGGACAGAAGGGAAAGCACACAGCACGGTACCGGGAGGCGGGCGTACGCAAGCTTGGAGGGCCATCTTGGCCTGGTCGGTGGAGAAGCCCATGTCCGTCAGCTGGCGCACCAGCGACGCATCGACGCCGTCACCGCCGCCGCCCGAGGCTGCTGGCGTTGATCCAAAATCGTCGCCGGCCGACAGCTGTAGAGTCAAGTGCTCCACCGCCGCGTCAAGATCGCCCTACACGCCGCACGCACACATACGTGTGAGCACGACACGACACGAGCGACTCCAACTGTGGAGATCGGAGCAAGGGCAGGATCGCCCGGGTTCGCTACCTTGGTCTCCTTGAGAGCATCCTTGGCCCACTCTTCGGGGAACCCCATGGCCTTGAGCTGCTCCACCTTCTTCTTCTCGGCTTCCTCCTTCAGCTTCTTCTCCATCGCTGCGTTGGTGACCGCACGCGGCGCATGAAGCCATGTCCAGGTCGGGCGCCCTCCGTCAATAACTGACTGCTCATCTCCAGGGCCATCACGGTGCGAACGATCGTTGTACCTGCAATGTCGGCCGAGGGCTTGATTCGAAAGTCGCCAGAGCCCAACGTTCCGTTCCACGTACCGAAGATGCCTCCGCTCTGTGATGCGGTTGCGTCAGTGGTCAGGTGACCCACCACGCCAAGCTTGAAGAAAGGCCCTGACACTTGGCGAGACAATCCAGGCGAGACAAGCCGAAGGGGAGGTGACGTACGACGCTCTCTCGGAAGCCAGACATTTCCATCGTGTTGCCGCTCTGCATGTCTGTTCGCGTCAGTGTGGCGCCGTAGGGCGGTGTGGGTCTGCATCGCGCCAAGCACAAGTGCCACACATCAGCAAAAATGAATGTACGGCCCATGCACTACCGATGCACCCAAGCGTCGGCCGTCACATGCAAGGGACGAGAGAGGGAGGGGATGTACTTGTAAACGCCGGTGACGCTGAAGAAGCCGGTGCTGTCGTGGCCGGTGCCGTTGACGGCACCGCCATGACTGAACTCGAGCTCGAGGACCAGCTCATTGCGCTTGCCCTGGTGCATGTAGAATCCGTCCCACTTGCCCGACTGAAATCGCTTCGTAGCTGTTGTTTCCATCCACAAGCCCGCCACCAGGTAGCCCGCCACGGTGTAGTTGATGCGTGGATGGAGTAATACGATTTAAAAAGGAAAAGTAGTAATGTCAGCAAAGCTCTTTTGAACTGAGGCGCGCAGCAAGGACGCTCTTGACACAAGAGGGGCGGACCCATGCAGTTGTGGTGCTTGCCAGCAGCTTGTGGCTGCCTCTTATTCTTCAGTGCAAAAGAAGGGCCTGCGTATTTCTCCCCATTTCTCGGCTTAATTTTGTTTTCTTTTGTTCTTCTTGTCTTTTGGACCCAACACACCACGCAAGAGAGATGAACTTTTGCAATGAATGGTACCTTGTTTGCTTAGTTCCCACTGCCCTCTTGCACGGAAGCTCCGTCTTTTCCTGCAACGAATTTTACATTTACATTTACATTTTAATCTAATTTTGATTCCCCCCCCGATGAGCAGTGCGAACATGCTGTACCCGAAGGAGGACAAGGAGAATAAGGTCCTCCTGTACGCCTGCCGTAACTGCGAACATGTCGAGCAGGCCGATCTCAAACAGATAGACAAGGACGGCTATGAGGTCCAGACGGGTGCCGCCTGGCGAATCTACCGAAACGAGATCACCCAAAAGCCTGTGTACGTGCAGCTTCTTGCCAGTGCCGTTGAGTCGTGTGTAGCAGTGCAGCGTGCCGTCGCCGTCGCTCCCTCCAGCGCTACGGCTCATTCGCATTACTTCTCCACGCAGTGGCGGTGCTCAGATCTTCCACGAGGTGATTACGGACCCAACGCTGCCACGCACGAAGGGGTACGCTGCGCCTCCTTGCAGCAGCGAGCTTTTTCATGGCCGGCTAACTCAAACTCGTCTCGTCGCTCACTCGCTCGCTTGTCCGGTTGTGTAGTGCCCTATGCGAGCAGTGCGGCGGAAGGGAGGCGGTGTTCTTCCAGGCCAACAGCGGTAACAGTGAGCAGGTGTTCACGCTATTCTTCGTGTGCTGCAGCCCCGGGTGCGGCAACAGCTGGACAGAATAGCGCCCCTCATCGACAGCAAGAACGAAAAGGAAAGTGCGTGTGCGTGTGCGTGTGCGGTGGTGTGTGTAAACAAGCGGGTGAACGAGTGCGTGCTGGTGAATGCAATGCAATGCAATGCTAGTCTATTCCTTCAGTCCTTTCCTTGGTTAGCCCTGCTCGTGCGCCCCCTTCACATCTGCGTGGGAGCGGTCAGGGTCACCTTGGCATGCTCCTCCGGCATGGTGGTGCTCTTCTTCTCTTCGGCGCCGACCATCTTCTTGAGGAAATCCATCGTCGTCTTCTCGCCCGACGCCGAGTCCCAGTATTCGCCCCACGTCGTGTCGACCTTGAGCAGCACCAGGTCGGGCGTGTCCTTGCCCTCAGGGAACCACGGACGATACGCCTCTACAGTGTGCCACTCTCTCGGTAAGCACGTTTCTTCTTCTCATGTCATTGGGTTGTGTGTTGTGTGTTGTGTGGCCGACGAACCCTTCCAGATCTCTTCGATGCCGCCCTTGTCGTTGGAGACGTGGACGTTGCCCGACAGCGAAATGTACTCGCCATCTACCGGTGCGTGGGTCTCGTCAGCTTCCCATGCAAGAGGGACGGGTTTGGGTGGTGGTGG